>VDFB02290645.1:0-108211 GCA_007258455.2 Sequoia sempervirens | reverse complement strand
TGGAGGATTAAATGGTGTTTTAATTTTGTAAATCAAATAAATTTTATTTTAATTTTTATTGGGGCGCTGGGGAGGCCAACCCCCGCCGCCGCCTCAACCCCTACCGCCACTGCCGGGGGTCGGCACTGTGTGCTCGGCACACAGTTCCGCCGCCTGCGGGCGACGGTAACTGTGTGCTTCGCACACAGTTCCGCCGCCAATGGCGGCGCGGCTGTGTGCAAAGCCACCGCCCTGCCGACCACGGGAGGCAGGGGACGGTGAGCCAGGGCTTCGGCCTTCACTGTTTTGAACCAAAAATAAAATAAAATAACAAAGTAAAATTATAAATTAATATGGAATTTCGATTTTGTTTTAGTTTTTTTTTAAAAAGGTAGTAATTTATATATATGTATTTGTTTATAATATATAAATATGATATAATATGATAATATGATAATATTATATTTATATATATATTTATATATTATTAAACTTTATATATATGGATATAATATGTTAAGTTAATGAATTGTGATTTATGGAGATGTCTGAATAAGAGATAAATTTAAACTTTACATAATTTATGTTTATGGAAATAAAATAATATTTTATTTAAATTGTTATTTTATTCGATGTAATAAAAAGATGTAAATGTTAGTTGGAAATTTTACAATAATTAATGGGGTTATTTTAATTAAAGAAATTGGCATTTTTATAAATGATTGTAAATTTCAAAGGAAGACCTATTTTAGATTAATCATTTAAAGACCTATTTTGTTTATGCAAATAGTAAGGAATAAAATATGATTAATCGAAATATATGAAATTATTAGATATGTTCTATCTTGATGGGGTTTTAAATGATGTTTTAATAGAAAATCTTGGAACCCGAAATGATTTTTTTTTAGGGGTACTCTTTTAGATGATAATGGACTGTCAAAAATAGAACTTTCACTAAAATGATTATCACTTTGGTGTGTAATCCATGTGGTAATATAGAGTAGATAATATGATTAACAGATTGTTAAATCATTAATGCCAATTTGAATTCAAGATTAATTTATTTCATCTAGATGTCTTATAGCACAACGTTCTAAGTATAGAGAACAATTGAGAACCTTAGGGATAAGGAATAACTTAGTTCAATCAGGTGGTCCTAATCCATAGTTTGGAACAAAATGGAAGAGCTTAGGATCAATGAACTTTTCATTGCAGTCAAAGAACTTTGTTTGCCAAATGTTGGTTTATGGATAATTTTGATGCCGATTAATTATAAATTGATCAAGTAAAGTTGTATTATTGGATTAAATTCTTTAATGTCTGCAAGAGGGCCTATGCATTTTCTATTCAGTAAAATTGATTGGAACATATTGTGTTCAGGTAGAAATGAGTATAGTTGATTTAGTTAATGTTGAGTTGAAATTGGAGACTGATTTGTTGATCTAAATGCTATTTATCAAAGTGTTTTAATTATAGAATATAATGGCAAAACTTAGAGAAAGGAATGACTTATTATTAAATGGAAATGTTCTGTTAATCAAGTAATTTTATTTATAGTATATGATTGTGAGTCATAGAGTGATGGATTGGTCTATTCCATTTCAATGATGTTATCCATTAAATGTCTTGGTTTTAGTATATGAAATTTCGAGTATGTGATATGTTCCTTGCGTATTTCTTGTCGTGAAAAGAAATGGGTTTGAATGTTTGATAAATACAAGTCATGTAACTGTGCTGGACTGGGTTTAGGAAACCCGAACATTAGTTTACTTAACTGTCCGGAATGCTTGTAGTGTGTTAACGTTCGCCCTCTATGTTGGGAGAATAGAGTCAATGTTGAAGTCTTCCAGTTTGGAGTTCATGTATTGGTTTGGGATTGTGGTACGTGAGTCAATTTTGTTGTGCCTTGGGATTTGTGCATGTGTCACCAAGTCGTTTCACCCGGTTTTCACGTTCGGGTTTTGTGATTTGTGCCTCCTTTAGAATAGGAGAGGGTATTGTATCTTGTACCTCCTTTGAAAGGAGGGGGTTTCTGTAATTGGTTTCCTCCTATGTTTGGAGTGGGTGTGTTCTTTGCTTTCCTCTAGCGTGTGGAGAGGGTTTTAACCTTGTTTTCCTCCAGTGTTTGGAGTGAGTTTTCTTGTTTTGTTACCTCCTTGGATTGGAGAGGTCGTGTTATTTGGTCACCTATTGTGATTATGACCTTGTGTGTTGTCTTAGGAGAGTGGCTTGCAAATGGGTGCCGGCGCACAAAGTGGCACCAGGATAACCCTTTTGCAAGTTGGTTAATTCAGTGATAACTAAATAAACTTTTAGAAGTTTAGGATGCATCAAACATTTAATAAGATTAAGTATGCCTCGCTCATGGACCCAAGGGCTTGTTGTAGACTTGGGATGAGACGGGAAGGCCTGGAATGGCAAGATCATCTATCTCATCTTCACGAGAGGTATTTGGTTCCGCATGAGTAAGCATGGGTGCCGGGAATGCGGTAGAGGCTACCAGGATACCCGAGTAGTGGGGGCCGGGGCCTAGGAAGATTCCCATAGGATATCCCTTGTCGAGCTATGCGATGACACTCTTCTTAAGTCAGCAGTTTGTATATGTTTTTTTTTGACACTCTTGATCTTATCTTTAACTGGAAGCAATGTAACCTATGTCAGTTTTGTGTGAGTCGTACCTAGAGTTGTACCTATGACCGTTCAGTCTTGTGATGAGGTCTTGTAATTACTTCGTTTCATCTTTGTGTGACCCGTGTCTAGTGGTAGACGGTCTTGGGTAGGAATTTCTGGTTACTATCTCCTAGCACGGAGGGAGTGGAATCCTTTTGGATTCCACGTGGTCGGGTGGCATGCATCTTTCCGTTGGTTCTTCTGCATGTTCGTGTGTTCAAGATTTCCTATTGGAGAGCTCATGGGAATCAGATTCTCCTCACACTCCATTCTTTCAGCTCTTATTGTATTTTATTACCCCTCATTTGTTATCGAGGTGGAATTTGTAAAGTGTAATCTTAACTTTTGGATTTACCTCATTCGGGGAATGAGTATTGTAATCTTATGGTAATTCATGTAATTGATATCTTTTGGTATTTCTTATCCTTCGTTGTAAGCTATCTTGTTGGAATGTATGTGGTCTCATTTCCTTAAGTGTTTAATGTTTCAGTTTATTTTAATGGTTGTTAATTGATGTTGGGTTTTTAAGTAATCTTTGTCTCGTGGCCTTAGAGGTTGTTGGCAATCTGTAATCACCTTCATGTTATTTGTAGTTAAAAAAAAAAATTGGTACGTCTAAGTGGTGAATTGCAACTTCCTCTAGGGTTGCGTGGCGGGGCATTACAATTTTAACACCAACTAGTTAATTTCAAAATTATACTAAATTTGAGACAAAAAATACTTGAATATAACCAAGAAATTACAAAAGCATTATGTTTGAAAAAATAGTAAGTTTGACATACCCAAAACTTTAGAGCAAAAATGCATGAATTCAACCAAAACATTACGATACAAGAATTATAGTAAAAGTGTTTAATTTTGATATAAAATTTTAGTGTTGACTTTCCCAGAACAACAAAAAGAATGTTTTAACCCAAGCTCAAACAACAAAGTCAAGGCGAAAATCAAGTCTCTAAGTAAAATAACAAAGAATCTCAACATTTCCAGAAGATGAAAAAGATACATTTCGAAACAAATACAAACTTGCATGCATGAACCTGACCTAAAATTTAAAATGAAAAGTACTCATTTCTAGTTATATAGGAAATTTAAAATTGAACGATTTATTTAGACAGATATTTTTTTATCTCAATCCAAAAATATATTAGTTAAAATTTTATTTTATAAAGGAATTTAGCATTTATTGACAAAGTAGATAGATTTAGTAAATTTATTTTGTAAATAAAATAGATCAAACTAGTTTAGCATTTAATTGAGTATTAGCAAAAATAATATAGTTTAATTATTAAAATAATCAAATTAATTTAAAGGTAATTATATCAAAATTATGTAGAAATTAATTATTTTCATATTGTATTGTTTTAAAGAAAATTAGTTTAGTTCAATTTATCAAATTTCAAAAGAAATTAGTATTAATTGATTTTATATTACAAAAATAGATTTCAAGAAATGTATTTTAATTTATCAAAGGAAAAAAAAATCATTAAATAGCTCTAAAGTAAAAAGTAAAATAACTCTTAAGTAAATAAAATAATGTAAGAATGATAAAATAACCTAATTATAATATTAATTGAATTTTATTTACAACTTTTATCATTTTTTTGAATTTTATTTACTTTTTAAAAGAGAATACCTATTAACGCACCAAAAATATATGTCATCACCATATTTAAAAATAGAAAAAAAATAATAGCAATTAATTTTTAACAATACATTGGTAGCTATCTTGACTTAATTACTTTTCTTTTTCCATATACCTGGAGAAGAACTCTTTGTTCTCCTTTTCTAGTTCATTCCACAGTGCAAACAAACAAACTGAGAACCCTAATCAAGTTCCTCTTGAAAATACTAATTTTTTAGATCACATCATAAGCAAATAGAATAGATTAATAGTTTAAGTTCAATTAAACCAACAAAGATTAATTATTTGCAAGCAAATATAATAGATTAATCAGTTCAATTAAACAAACAGAGATTAATTATTTGCAAAATAAATACATACTTTATAGTAGATCTTACTAGTCAAATTGGCAAAGGGATCCTAAGACTCAAGTTCTGATATCTAATAAGAAAACAATCAAAGAAAAATATAGAACTATGGAAGAGTTAGATTAAATGACAAAATCAATATTCAAAAAATCATTTGATTTGAAATATCCTAGGCAATTGCTTTAACTTTTTCTTGTATTGGGAAGATAAACATTAGGGATATTTTTGTAGACCCTAAGTATTTGGATCAAGAATCATTCCTTTAGTTTAGTTTTGTGAAATTTATCTTTCATCAATTCAATTATTTTTTTTGCAAAAATTCATAAATTTATAAATGGATTTCAAGGTTAAAGTGAAAGTGTGTATGGAAATAAATAAAACAATTGTCATCATATTTATCATTTTCCCATCATCAAGCTAACTATTTATATTGTTCCTGTAATAGTTATGGCAGGTTGAATATTGGCATGCTTAGAAAGTGCCTCAAGACATTCTTGTTGATCCATGTTAAATAACAAACACTTTTTAATCAAGTGTTGAACCTACACAAACACCATGCATCTTTATAATCCAAAGTAAATGGAAGTTAAGTGCTTGAACAATTGAATACATGAAGTAGATGGTGAGATCCTCTATAGGTGCTGCCATTTTAAAAGATGGGGTTCGGTAGTACATACTCGTTAGTGAGTAAAAAGAACTAAACCACTTTAGTATATGAGCATCGTAACCATGAAAAGGAAGCACGTTTGGTCCTATAGAAAGCATATACATTCTTCTGCGTGTGGAGAGAAGGATAATTTGGAAAACAAGATAATGGATTGGACCAAAGGGGTCCTTGTTTTAGAAAAGTCTATGTATGAAATAATGAGAGAATTTCGCTTAAACATGTTTTTTTGCTTTAATTTGAGTGGAGTGATGTTATGCAAATTTTTATTAGTTCCTGCCAAGGAACTATAGGCACCACCAAAATTTAACTAGTTATTAATAACTCTCATTTTAAGGAATGAGAACTTGAGTAATTTTTCTATTTGAATTTTTTCAATCTATTATCAATGTATAGATGCAAATTATTTAACAAAATATATTTCAAAATTACAATTGTGTCAAGGAATCAGGATTCCACTCTCTAAGGCCTTATTATCTAGCTTTACTCTTGCCAATTGTTTTTGTTTGAAAATTTCTAAAGATTTTATCAAATGCAACTTTTGCATCATTAGCTACCACCACATATTTATCTACAAATTTCTAAATATTTTTCTTTTAATGGTTTTCCATACCTCATTCCAAGTTTTGATTATACCATAGGAGGGAAGACGTTAGAAACTTTCAAAATGACATTTACCCTATAAATTCACATTTGTTTGAATGTTTTAATTTTTTTTTCCCAAAATGATTTTTTTTAAATTTCATCGAATCTCATATGCATGGCATGGGTGGTTCTTGTCAAATATTGCACTTTATTATGTTGATCTGTTGCACTTTATTTTAACAGTCTTAGCTCTACACGATTGCTTTGCATTCTGTAGTCTCAGTCCAAGATACATGATTTAAATTGCTTGCATGAATTAGTGGAATACTAGAAAACATATTTGCAACAAGAATAATATTAATTATATTTAAGTTAGTTTAAATTTTTTTGGCATGTGACTTGCGTGCTCTTAATTAATATCACAAAATGACTTCTTCCTTTAGTTATTTATTCTAAATGACATTTTATTTTGTTTGTGTTGGTAATGTTTATAAAGCAAGGAGAAACTTGGAACACACACCCTTTTAAGTATTTGTTTTTTGTGGGGAGAAATATTGAATATGATCTACTGCTTTGGGCTTTCCAAATCTTGGAATTTGTAATGTGAGTGTAATGCCTTGTAAATCCACCTAAAAGAAAAAACTCATTTTTCGTTGGGAGTCAAGACTATAATTCTATTAGTTAGAATAGGATAACTTTAGATGAAATGTTATCAGTAATTAGCTACAACAAGATAATTCTAGATGAAATACTATTTGTTAAAAACTTAAAAAAAAACTATTTACTTTTGGATTATTTGCTTAGAATTATATATATGTTTGTATAATTTTATTTTATTCTTCTTTTCGTGATATAACATTTAAATTTAATAGCAAACTATTCTATTGTTTTAAAATAACATTTTTAATTATATATTCTTATATATATATATATATAGTAAAAAATGATGAAGTGAAAATGAAGTTAAATGGTTTAATTTAAAACAATTGATGATGTAGAATTAATTAGTAGAGTGAATTGTAGATAAAATTAATTATTAATTTTAAATGAGATGAATTTTAAGTGTCTACAAAATAAAAAAGATTAGAGCTTATCTTGAAATTAGATATATTTCTATTGTGACTAATATAATGCCTTATGTCTAAACCTAATGGCATCCAAAATCTTAACCCTAATTCTAATAATTTTGTCTGCATGGTCATGTTGTGTATATATTTTTAATAATATATATAAAATAAGCCTTTATATGACACCTCTCTCTATTGTTGTTGCACACAAACATCATACCCAACGCTTTTCTCTTTTTTCCCTCTCACTGTTGTGTATTATTTTTTGTTTTTCCCCCTCCAACTGTAACTTTTGGACTCCTCATTCCACATTGGTCTAGGCAATACTTTTGTTTTCTTTTAAATCTACCAAAATCCAATTAGACCTTGAGCTTAAATCCATCTCTCCATTCAATTTAAAATTTAGATGGAGTAATAATTCTATTAAGTCTTTTACATAAAATTATATTTATTTCTCTATTCAATTTAAATTTCTTTAGACAGAGATAAGAATTGTATTTAGTCTTCACATAAATAAGTACATTTCATTTTTTTGGCAATGATTTATAACTATAACTATTATTTATTTGTTTATTTGTTTTATCAACATTATTGTTAAAACTTACCAAACACAACTAATTAAAACATAATTATTTTAACTTCCTGCCTGCAGCTTTTGTTAATTATGAGAAATAGATAATTTAATTTTTTTCCCTAGTTTAATGCAAACAAGTAAATAAATGAATAGAATAGAAAATATAACAAGTAACTAATTTTGAAGAATAATTTTTTTTAATTAAAAATTAGCTAAATATATATATTTTATTATAGCCTTTGTGGCAAAAACCTTAAAAACCTGCTATAAAAAGTTTATGCTCTCTGAAAAGCTGCCCTTATCACTCAAAACTTTTATGCCAATTATATTGGAGAAAATTAATTTTGGATAAATGTTTTGTTATATATTTTGCAAGTTTACTTTAACAATATACAATACTTTGTCAAATAAGAAAATAAATTGAATTCTCATTTGTTAAAAACAAATTTATTAATAACTAGTTAACAAAATGTCGTGCCTATAGTTCCTTGGTAGGAACTAAAAAAGTAAATGCAAGGAGTAAAGACAATCATTCTTTTGATAGATAATATTATATTATCTATTTTGAAAATCAAAATAAATTTGCTTTTTCTATTTATGAGGCAACTCAATAGGCCCCTCTTCACCTGCTTTTGTTTCACCAACATCAAACAAATGATTCAACGCACTTTTTGTGGTAACGCTACTCCAACTACCTTGTTTCCTCTCAAATGCCACACTGCTTTTGATGTGTGTAGGAGGCTTAGTAGTATAATAAAAAGCACTCTACATGAGCTAGAGTACCTGCCTTTGCAAAGAAGAGCAAGGGATGCATAAGTGATTCTATTCATGTTGTTGTTAGCAAAGAAAATTGTTTATTCCATTAAGCTATTGAACATAAGTAGTAGCTAAACAATCTATACATAATGAATAAAGATATGCAATACATACACATGAGCTACCAAAAGAATTCATGGCATATAGTGTGACAATATAGTATTCACTATTTGTCTGGAATGCACAAGAGATTTCTAAAACAATAAAAAAAATATGTAACTAAAATTAGCCCCAACAAAACTACTATGAAGAATAGAAAACACTTTGCATCACAAAGATGATTAGATACGAAAACGGTGCAATTTGATCGCTTTGAAAATTTCACACAAATTGCAATTTGTAAGAAGTGCAGAAGAAGTCATAAATTGGGAAAAATCCATCCCATGCTCCATCCTAGAATAAGGCCAACACTAGAAAGGCTTAAACCAAGAGCCATTGCAAAAGCCAATGAACCATTCCTCTTTGGATTTGATTTCTTTATCTTCTTGCATTGTCTGCTCTAGTGATTTACCTAGCTTCAAAAGAATTACAAGCTAGACTACCTTGATCTTTTGACTATAGGATTTTGAGTTGCCATCTGAGCTTTGAATTCTCAATCTATAGTATTTCTAGCCATTGTTTATAGAATTTTAGATGTGAAGCTTCCATGATAAGCAATGATAAAAAATTCTCATTCTCCAAAATGACAAGTTCAACTATTTTCTCCGCCTCTCTAGCCCATCTTTGTGAACGTCAGAGAGCTTCCAATATGTCTAGCTTGGTGTTGTTAGTTTATTTAGATTTTGTGTTTACATCTGAGTAGGATGTCCTATCATTACATTTTCCCAACATTAATGATTAGATTGATCCATCAGAAAGTTCAAACAAAATAAAACAATAAAAAGACTCAAGTCCCGAAACTTTGGGTAAATATAAATCCCTGCAAAAACTTTTTCTTTGCTAAATCATAAAAAAATAAATTCTCAGATTAACTATATCTAGTAAGGCTTTTGTATGACACATTTCAATTGTGTAGGCTCCTTCAAATGAGGGTTGTATCTAGTTCTAGTAGTGTTTGTGTGTTTGTATAGAACTCATTTGAAATGTTCATAACATGTATCCAGAGAAGCAACAATTCAGACCAAATAGGCAAATCTACGAGAGTAAAGTTAACAATGCTGTGAGCATCCATTATAGTTTCAAGTGGGAACAATTTGAATTTCAAATAATTAACGACAACTACTATGTAAACAAAAATGGTTAGTGAAAGGAATGGGCCCACACCAACCACCTTGTTTAAGAATATCTCTATCCTCTCATGTTAGGATTGATGAATCTAAATGGACGAAAAAATTACCAAACCATAAATAGGGCATGAAAGATGAGAATCTATGTGCAAAAACATAATCTCACCAGTTCTAAGGAAAAAGTCAATAATCCTAACTGTAAAAATACCAGTTCTATTGCCTAGTCATTTTTAGGGGCAAGACAATTAAATGGTTGATATGAAGCATCAAGATAGATGGGGATATTAAATTCTCAAAGTTTAGATATCATTTTCTTTCTAAATATACAAGAAAGTAAATGAATATCCTTAATAATTTGGAATCATTTTATGAAAATGAAATTATTGTGGTTATCATTATTATGAAATTGCTTCAATGCTTTCACCTTATGGTTTAGGATCCCTTTATAATAGGTTGGTTGAGTTCATAAAATAATTATATTCTATATCATGATATGAGAAATGTTCATAAACTTTTCCATAGATCTTTCAATTTTCTATAAATGCATATCCATCAATAGAACAAAAGAAGCATATCATGTAAAATTACACAACAAAAGCTATATGTATGCCTTATTGAATAACAATGCTCGAGAAAAATGTGGTTTGAAGGACATAAAACTCAAAAATATGTTTAGTTGTGTTGACTGGAACTGATACAACTGTTTGTACTCTTTCTTCAGAAAAATTCTCTCAACAGAGAAGACCAAGACCTTCAATAGAGTCTCCAAGCATCCAAATTTCTAGCAATGGACATGCTGAAGCCTATAATTCATAAATTCAAAAAATTGGTCATTCATTCTTATAGATATAAAATAATGGTAGGATCTAATGCTTTCTTTGTTAAAATTCCATGATGAAGCTCAATGGTCTTTTTCTCTTGATAAATACAAACCACTCACATACAGGTCCCTTTGTTTCATTGTCATAAGTTCATGAGACAAATTATATCACTTTCTCAAAAAACTCGAATAATAAAAACTCGTGTGCTTCACAATCTTAGAAGCATACCAGAAGAACCAAATGAAAAAAAGTAACATACCTGACAGATTTTCCAAAATGACAAAACTTGACTACATTAATATAAGATGATGTTACATATTTTACAAAGAACAAATAGTGATTACTGACCCAATCTTAAGGTGGTTAAATCTCAGACCTGATTGAATGTTGCCCTGCTCTCAAAGGCTACTTGGGTTAAGTTTAACCCTATGTAGCTCCACATGCTCTAGTTCTGAGTTGGAATGATTGAATCTAGAAGCTTCATTCAGGTCTATGGCCGATCCTCGAGTTAAATTGTAGTGAACTTGACCCATATATATAGAATGCTCAGAGCACCAATAATAGAATTCTTGATTGGTATATCAGTTGTCCATGAATAGAGCTCCCAAATTGTGCTTACACCATACCAAATATTTTTAGAACCCTTGAACATCTTATTTCAAATCAAGCATAAGGAGGCAAGATTAGTTGGAGTCATAGCTCAATTTTCATTTGGCTTGTTGGTAGTGGACCTACAATTAGAAACATGAATGGTAAGGACATAATTATGGAAAATTTTAAAACCAAATCATCCATTTGAAGAAAAATGGAAGTTAGAACTCATATTCGTACCAAAACCAAAACATGTCCTTGGAAAATCTTTGGAGCTTTAATCAAAGCCAATGAATGAAGCAAAAGAACAGCTATAGGAAGACTAATCTTGGTACTACTTGCATTCCCTTTACTAAGATTGAAGATTTTATCAAGAAAGGTGTCCAATAGTCTATCTTCAAACATTGAAAGAAGAATGCCTCTAAATGATACAAAAGAGAATGGTAGAGAATGGCTGCACATTCCTTTAATTTAGATGAAAATGGACCAAAAATATGTTCATAAAAGAAGTAATTGTTGAGAATGGCTGCACATTCCTTCAATTCAGATGAAAATGGACCAAAAATATCTTCATAAAAGAAGAATAAAGTAATACTGTGGTAGGATTTGCAAAATACTATATAAATAGTGTTCAAAAATAGATACTATGGCTATAAACTTGAAGAAAGTGTAATGGAAAGAAAAACTAGCATAAACATTGTAATTTCCCTAAGATTAAGAAAAGAAAAGTTCCTCTATTATAAGTGTTATGAATTTGCAAAATAGAGTAACATTTGAATGCCAAAAATTCTAAAGAAACAACCTTATAATAAAAAATATAGCTAGTTAAATTTATGATTTCATTTATTGAATTATGCTCCAAGCAAAGATGTATGGATATCAAGACTGAAATTTAAATTTAAGGAAAAGTACAAAACAACCAATATTACCTCAAATAATGCAGACAATGAATATACCACACTTCTGATGTTTGAATGGTTATCTGATTTAGATCTGCTTGTTGTTAAAAGGCATGGTGGAGCCATCTGTAATAGTGACTTTACAATTCAAATAAATTACAAAGCTTCCAGATTGTGTTTCCTTGGAATCAAGCATCGAAAGACTAGGCTTGAAGAACATAGCATCTAAAACAGACATACAAGCCTTGCGGTTGCAATTTCACTGACCCCATAATCAAATTTTAATAATGATAAAATTCTAATAGAATAGCGCAATCATAGAATTGTATCATTAGGCCCTTTAGGGCATCGACAACGATTACCATCATTGCTACCAAACTTCTAACTTGAATAACTAACCTTGGAAAAAATCATTTCAACTTGGTTGAAGAGCTCTTGTAAAAGTAGGTTGTATAGTAACCGTATATCCTGTAACTTGACATTTATATCAATGCCCACAATACAAACAGAGATTGAATGTTTATCCTCTGGATAATCACAATTATTCGATGTTACTAATGCTGAAGACATGCATATTAACTAGCTGCATGGAAAAACTAAACTTAAATGTTTCATCATAACTGAATGTTGAAACCATGAAAATATGAATGTAAATGGAACTATTTAGACAAGCAGTTGGAAAGAAAACAATATTAGAGAACAAATAGAATCTCAATGATGGGATAAGCTAAAGATCAGAATAGAACACTTGATATTTGTCCAAAAACTATGTAGGAATAAAAGTAGGGATATATTAAGATAGACTCAAAATGGGGAAGGCTAGAAGATATTGATCAGAAAAATATCAATTGCATTCCACACAACAAGCCAGGATGCAAAATATTGTTTATTAAAGCTTTATCCTTAATTCTTGACTGGTAAAAAGCTAGTGGAAATTTTATCTACCAAAGCGAATTAAGAGTTTCAAAAGTTTTTAGATGCCTATTATCACGATTCTTAGAAACATGCTTAGATGTTGAAGATTTGGTTTGAGCTAGACAGGCAGTAGGGAAATGCAATCCAAGATATCAATTCCTTATAGAATAAAACATGCCCTTGCTTCTTTATGCACTTCTTCTGCTTGGGTGGTTGAAGAACCACTTTGATTGCAGCATCAAAAAGAGCCATCACATTCTGAAATAAAAAGGAATAGTTCAAATTGTTTTTAGAAACTTCTGAAGAACTTAGAGAATGCCAAAAGCCTTGACCTAGATGCCTACAAAAAGTCAAAATCTAGGCAGTGTATAGTGGCAGTGAGTAATCCAAAGACTTTAAGTGGTGTGGATGGTAAAAAGAAAAGATAGATGTTCAATTGCACTAGGGAAAAAAAAGATTATAGACTAGAGCACACTAACAGTCAGCCAAAGATCCCAAGCTTTAAGAAAAATGTTGGGTAAAAATTGATAGTAAAAAAATTTCCAATAAATGTACTATTAATGACTCTAAGTCTATGTACGTTGGTGTAGTCAAGAGGAGCACCAGGACTTGCAAAACTAGCATCACATGAGGGGCTCAACTTTTGATACTTATAAGACCATACTTAGAAGAATGTAAAATCAAAATGTTTACTAACAACCATAGTAATGATGTTCATTTGCATGAAGCTGTAAGCTACCACTACCACATCATGTCAGAGGATCAAAATTATGTAATAGTAACTTGGCTGATGAGCTTAAAATATGCTCATAGTTTGGATATTGTGATGAACTTTTAATATCTTTACTTTTGTTATTTGTGGCTGATTAAACTCTGTTAAACCTTTTATGGGGATATCCTGTAGCAAAATACTTTCATATTCCTACAGCTTATTGTGTTGACTTGATTACATTTATTGCCCCGTTGACTCCCTAAATGACTGGTATATCGCATACAGTTTTTGAATGATGAAATAGATTTAAATGTGTTATTAATGAACGGATATCATGTATGTGCCATACGCCTTTTCTTTCGCATCTGTTACCTTTTGTTTCACAGGTTTTTGAAGAATGATCAAGTCAAGCGCAGCCGATCTTGGCCTTGCAATAAAGTCCATTTCCTGCATGACTTCAAGGAAGCTCCGGCAAAGACTCTTTGACCAAAACCGTTGAGAAATATTTTTAATGATAGTCAATTTGGAAAGAGTGGAGCGCTAGATTCTCTCTAGATCGGGTTGAACATATAAATTCATTTATGAAGTTTGTTCCTTGATTCTGGGATACACTTTACTTCCGCGTCTTTCTTTAATAGGGTTAGTTAGTTAGTTGCTCTCCTGATTTTAAATAAAGTACTCCTCCTGCGCGAGTGAGAGGGATATGATAGTTAGAGTAAGATAGAAGCATAGTGATAGCAGATATCATGTAAGAGTCAGTATGATAATGAAAAGAATAATTTTTTTGACAAGAGATAGAATTTGTTGTTAGTTTCCATATCAACAAAGCAATATATATCATTCTATTTTCATGAATAAAGTTTGATGAAGTTATGAGTTTAGCACCTGTGTAATCAGTAGATGCTTGCTAAGGGGGCCCACTTAGTAAGTATCTGTAGCTGGTTAGTTAGTTGTTCTTTTCTATTGATCTTCAGTTAGCTTTCATCTTTGAAGTTTTTATACAAACTCGGTCTTATATTGCTCCTGCAGCATAGAGAATCCATCCCTGTGACTATTCCTATAGCATAAGGCAAGTTCATAGTTTTTGTTTCAGTTGTAGCTATTATGGTTTCTATTTTAATCAAATCATAGTTGAGTTAAAGAATTTTGCATTACCTTCATGTGGCATAGATAGAATTCCTTTCTAGTATTTATTTCTGCTAAGATTTGACTGAAACTAGTTCTTAGTGCATATATTTTGTCGTGCCATTTAAAGTATATGTCCCCTGGTTTGACAAGTAAATGAACATCCATAGAGAGATATTAGTTGCATGTTGGAATGTCCAATTCCCAGGAAAGGTTTTACCGTGATTTTCATATCCTTTTATGGGTGCGACCATTTTTGGCATTGTTTTCGGGGATGGCGTCTAGCTAAGAATTTTTTAGAAGTCATTTTTAGCATTAGTTTAGTTTGTTAGTCAATTTTTTTCAAAATCTTTCAAATCATTCATCGTATTGCATGCATAGAAGAAGAAGAGACGCACTGGGAAGGTTCATCCCTGAAAACCTATTTGTTGAACTACCATTTGACCCAGCTGACAACAAACCTGAGGAAAATCCATTCGCTCTATTATTCCAACAATCAAACATGGAAAATAATCCACCTAATAATCCACCTCATACTTTTGAGTTTCTCATTATTCCCTAGAGAGATACTGACAATCTTAAAAACATTCCCTCTTCCTTGCTTCCCAAGTTTTATGGCCTGGTTACGGAGGACTCAGAAACTTTTCTGTTTGAATTTGATGTCCTCTATCGCAGTTATGACTACAATATAGACGCCCATAAACTAAAGTTATTTCCTTCCACCTTGAAGGAAGGAGCTCTCAAGTGGTTCATGAGTCTGGGAAAAGGTGTTGTAGATAGTTGGGTAGCCATGCAGATGAAATTCCTTGAAAAGTATAAGGAATATTGTAAGAGTGCCAGCAAAGGTGATGACATATTCTGAATTCAACAGAAGGAGGATGAAAGTTTGGAAGATTATATTTCTAGATTTTTGTTTTTACTAAAGAGGAACTCAAACCATACTCTCAACGAGGACTCTCAGAAACTACTTTTTCTAAGGGGAATTAGTGATGCCTGTATTGATGCCCTGGACTTGATGGGAGGAGGTGATATTACCCAACTACCTTGGGATGATATAAAGAAAATATGTCTTAACTACTCTCGAGCAATAGTTAAAAAAGGTCGAGGTCATCATGCTACAGTGGGGAAGTCTTCTTCTAGTGGAGTTTCTTGGATGGAGATAACAAATTTGTTGTCTGAGTTCAAGCAGGACATCATTAATAATATGGCTACACAACTGGACACCATGCAAGCTTGGAAGAAACATGAGGAAGATGAGGTAGTTTTGGCCAAGTTCTATCCATATTGCAGACAGAAGAAATGAAATTGCAGATGCAAGATGGTGGCTAATTTGGAAGCTAGGAAACTACCTACTGACTTAGAGCTTGTAGAAGGTGATGATGATCAAGTGTTCTTTGTTGCACAAATGAGACCATGGGCCCAAAGACAAGGTATGCCTCAAGATCCTTTAACTTTTAGTAATCCTTATTTTGGCTATAATAACCAATGGTAACATGCATATGGACCACCACCACCCTGGAATCCACCTCAACCAAGTTGGCCTAATTATCAGAACCCACAATGGCAATCTCTTCAAGGAGGTTGGTAGCAGCCACAGGGGTAATGGACCCCACCTTCACGAAATTGGTAGCAAAATCCTCAATGGAGAGACCCTCAACAATGGCAAAACCCACCTCCTAGATTCCTGCAGCTTCCGTAGCCACAACCACAGGCCCTCATGCCACCTCCTGCAGCAACTGCCACAAATCCTGGCCCTCCAAACCAAATGCCTATGCACCAGGCGTTGCCAAGTCCCCGTAATAGCAGTGGTATCCCGCAGCAGCTGCATATCTTGCGGAAACAAACCAATATCAAGCTTATGCCTTAAACATAAAGTATGATATCTGTTTGGGGGTACTTACTTGGCCTTTTATACGCTCCAAAGCGCATTTAATTATTTGGGAAATACTAGATTTATACATGAAGGTCTGCGCACCTCTTTGTTCCTACTAAGCGCCATGCACATAAAACAGAATGCCGGAGTTTCTAAAGACTGTTTTACCGAAATCCGAGACAACCCACCTTTTCCTCAAAGGTTGCAAAGTACTGAACCTAAATCCATGGAAGAACCCACTTTTGACATTCTAGATCAGCTCAAAAATGTACAGATTTAAATCCCTTTATTTCAGGCTATTAGAGATGTTCCATCTTCCGGAAAAGTTATTAAAGGAGCTGTTTGAAGCCTAGATGAAAGAAAAAGGATCCTCAAACAATTTCATGTCTTAAGGAAATTAGTTTGATCATAGTGTTGGAAGAATACGATCGTTTCCAGAAGTATGTTTGACCACGGAAGTCTATGGTAAGGTATGTAAATGACTGAGTTGTAAAATATTTTGATTGATTTGGAATCTTTGCCATTAAAGTTAAGGCGAAACATACTATGGAATCATGAACGTTTAAGTATTTGGGTCTACGCGGGTTCCTCGGCTTGTAAGGAATGGCTCCACCGGGTTAAAATACGATGGGATAATTAGGAGATCATGGTATGCTCGCGAATCTTGGGAGTATCCCTATTGATTCACAATATTATCGGTTCTAGAAATTTTGGTGCGGCATCCGATTATCCTTGGAAGACCATGGTTATGCTTGTTGGTGCTTTTGCCAGGATGTCGTTTGAGATAGCGGTAATTTCGTTGGACGGGTCCACAAAAAATTGGCTTTATATGGCGCTAGACCTCAACCAGATTTGTCCCAACCTGTTTGGCCAAATGTGGGGGAAGAAATTGAAGAAGCCAATTCCTTGGCTCAATTAATGATACTTCAAAATGATCCATTCTCACAACTTCAGAGTGAGGATGCTTTGCTTTTTCAAATTCTGTAATTTAACTCTGATACGGGTAGTTCATCTGATCCAAATGGCAGTCATACGCAGTATTTCGCAGCATAATGCAGAAAGTTTAAACACTAAACTTCTAGCGATTTTTCATAATTTGCTTCCACAAGAGGTGCAAACATCACCTATAGATTCTATGAGTAATCTCACTAAGCAGATAGAATTGTCTTTAGGTCATTGTTTGAATGTCAATAGCAAGTTGTCACAATCTCAAGAGGCTGACTTATTAAAAATGCTACAAGAACAGCATAAAGCTTTTGCATGAGAATATGGGGACATGCAAGGAATAGATCCTCGAGTTTGTACTCACAAGATCTATATTAAAGAAGATTGTTCACCAGTTAGACAACCTCAAAGAAGAGTAAATCTAGCACTCAGAGAAGTAGTTAAAAGTGAACTTCAAAATTTGCTTGATGCTGGTTTTATTTATCCAATCTCTAATAGTCAATGGGTTTCTCCACTAGTCATTGTCCCCAGGAAAGGTGGAAAATGGAGAGTGTGTGTAGATTACAGAGAGTTGAACAATGCTACTAAAAAAAATGACTTTCCACTACCTTTTGTAGACCAAGTACTAGACTCACTGTCTGGCAAAAGATATTTTTCCTTTCTGGATGGTTACAGTGAGTACAATCAGATAAAAATTGCCCCTGAAGATCAAGATAAGACCACTTTTACCTGTCTATGGGGAACATTTGTTTATTCAGTCTTGCCTTTTGGTCTATGACATGCACCAGCAACATTTCAGAGAGCAGTAATTAGTATATTTGTTGATATATCTCATGAATGTATGGAGATTTATATGGATGATTTCGCTACCTATGGAGTCACATTTGAAGAAGCACTGATGAATTTAGAAAAAAAGGTACTAAAAAGGTGCAGAGAGCAAAATTTGTCTCTAAACATTGAAAAGTGTTTTCTAATGATGGAAAAAGGTATTGTTCTAGGTCATCATGTTTCAAAGAATAGAATTCAAGTCGACCTTGCTAAAATTGAAGTTGTTCAGAATTTACAAACTCCTGCAAAACAAAAAGATGTCAAAAGTTTTCTTGGTCATGTAGGGTATTATAGAAGGTTTATAAAAGACTTCAGTAAAATTGTCAGTCCACTTTATGCCTTGTTAACTAAGGATTCTCAATTCGAGTGGACAGAGGCCTGTGAAAAATCTTTCCTGCAACTAAAGGACTTGCTTACTTAAGCCCCTGTTCTTCAAGGTCCAAAATGGAATTTATCTTTCCACATACATGTTGATGCCTCTAATTTTGGTATAGGAGCAGTCTTAAGTAAAAAAAAATCAATTGAACATGCTATCTACTCTACAGCAAGAACCTTCAAGGTCCTGAGCTCAACTATACTATAACAGAAAAGGAATTGCTTGCAATAATGTATGCTTTGAATAAATTTAGGCATTATGTCACAGGTTATTAGATATTTGTCCATACTGACCATGCAGCAATCAAGTATCTGATGAAAAAACCTGCCATCTCTGGTAGGTTGGCATGATGGCTCCTATTGTTACAAGAATTTGACATTACAATAATTGACAAACTAGGAAGAGCTAATATTGTAGCTGACTTTTTATCAAGACTTCAATCAGCTACACCTGTTGAACACAAGGTCATTGATGATAGGTTTCTTGATGAACACTTGTTTTCCAATACTACACATACACCATGGTATGCAGACATTGCCAATTATTTAGCAGCAAACAAAATACCAGCCTAATTTTCTCCAAAAGAAAAGAAATTGTTAATAGAGAAAACTTTTAATTTTTTATGGATTGCAAATTATCTATTTTATACTGGACCTAATCAAGTAATGTGTAGATGTGTAAGAGAAGATAAGACTTATGATATCTTGCATACTTTCCATGATGAACCATCTAGAGGACATTTTGCAGCAAAGAGAACATCAATGCAGATTTTTACAATAGGATACTACTGGCCAACATTACACAAGGATGATGTGGCCTATACAAAAAAATGTGACAGATGCTAGTGTATGGGAAGACCAACTAAGTCTGATGAAATGCCACTATATCCATAGGTAATAGTCACCCCTTTTGATAAATGGGGGATGGATTTTGTGGGACCAATTGATCCACCATCAAATGGCAAGTCATACATTCTAGTTTGCATGGACTATGTCACAAAATGGGTCGAGGTAAAAGCTATGACTTATGCTCGAGATAACAAAGTTGCTGGATTTCTGTATGAACAAATTTTCACAAGATTTGGAGTTCCCAGAGAGCTTGTAATTGATCAGGGAGCTCAGGTCACATCGAATTTGATCACTGCACTAATGAATGACTATAAAATCAAATATAGGAAGTCCAGCCCCTATCACCCTCAAGCTAATGGTCAGGCAGAGGTAACAAATAGGGAAATTGAGATGATCCTCACAAAGACAGTCTAGATCCATAAAAAAGATTGGAGCAATAGACTTTCTGAAGCACTTTGGGCCTATAGAACTACATGGAAGACAACAACTGGGTTTACACTTTTTGAGCTACTTTATGGGAAAACAACCATGTTACCCATAGAATTTGAGCACAAAATTTTGAGGACAACTCTTGAGCTCAATATGGAAATATCTGAAGTATAGAAGGACCATCTCCTACAACTAAATGCTTTGGATGAAATGAGAAAAGCCACCCTACAGCATACAGAAGCAATCTAATAGCAAAGGAAGAAATGGCATGATCAACACATCAAAACCAAGAAATTTTCTGCTGGTGATTGGGCTCTGTTATATGATTCCAGATATCAAGAAAACTAGGGTAAGCTCACAACACGTTGGCTTGGCCCCTATGAAGTTGAAAATGTATTTGACAATGGAGCTGTACAACTGGTGACAATTGATCTAGTCTGTTTTAAATTGTTAGTTAATGGCCACCGACTTCGGTTGTACCATAAACCGGTATCAAAAGAAGAATTCATGCAGCAGTTCATTCAAGTTCCTCTCACTACTCTTCCTCCAGCCAAAGGCTTTGGCCTTTCTCCTGCAGCTTCACTGTAATTTTGAAAAAAAGCATGCTCATAATAAAGGTTTTCTTTTTAAAGGAAACCCCTTTTTCTCCATTTTTATTTATCGCCCCATCTCACTTCTTTATCTTCCATCCATCCATCCCATCCATCCATTCTATCTATTCATCTCATTCACCCACGTCACCCATCCACCTCATCCATTCGCATCAACTTTCATTATGATATCAATCCCAACTGTCAACTCATGCAGACACCGTCATCTTTCTTCACATGTACGTGCAAATATCAAAGGTACACCATATCTTTTGTTATTGCATATTTGATTTATTTTATTCTATTCATTTATTGCTATGACAAGTTCCAGGCATTATTACCACATCTTCGCCTATTCTTTAGTACATGTGAGAACATATGTCATACTCTAAGTAGGGGGCGGGGTAACCCACCTTTTAAAACCTGTCCTTTCGCTGCTGCCATAACTACACAAGTAACCTTTCTTTAATACTTTTCTGGTACTTTCCAAATGTGATTGCATGTCCTTCTTTATTGCATGTTTTTCTTATAAATTATGATTAAGACTACTTTTTCAAAAAGATCATTTTTGAAAAAGAAAAGAAATGTGACGGCATGACCGAAGAAAAACTAGAGCAGAAAGGGAAATAGGGAATTTGAATTTTCAGCAAGGAATTGAGTTCAGCTACGAGAAAATTATGAATATGGGTGGTTAGCTAGTGTAACATGAACCTGTAGCTCATGAGTTTTTATTGCAAAATCCTCAGATAGTCCACACATTCAGCCTTTGCGGATGGTTAAATTACTTTTTGAGTTTAAATGATTTTGATGAGGAGGCTACTGGAGAATTTTTGAGAATACTTTCTGAAGGGGAAGCCACTGTATGGGGTCTAACGGTTGTTGCAACTGAAGATATAATTGTTGAAGTAACTGGGCTTCCAGCTGTTGGAGAAAACTTTTCTTCAGACGCTACAGCTGCAAGGGTTGAGTTTTCAATGCCCACTGATGGACCTTTGGAAGTCTCCAAGTAGGGATGCAAGCGTGTATCATTTCCTCCTTATTTAGAGTATGTTGCTTACATAATCAGGTATTTAACCTATGAAGGTTGTTTCTATTACATGCATTCTTATCATTTCAAATTATTAAGCCATATGAGGCATGGGTTAGTTGTAAATATTCCAAATTTTCTGTTAAAATTTTTAGAACAAAGTGCCCATGGAACCCAACAAGGGAAAGATAATTCTGTTGCTCAGAATGGCCTTATCAAATTACTGATTGAACACTCTTTGAGAGATGTCTCACCTCTTTCCTGGCAATAATTTGTTGCCCAAAAGAGCTTGAAAATTCCACAACCTCCTAAGGTATTTACCCCACGACCTCAGAAAAAGAAGAAAGAAATTGTGTCTACCAATAGAACAGGGCAAGGGTCATCTACTCCTATAGCACTTGGTCCTACAACTTTCACACCTGAATCCTCTGCTAGGGTACAAACTAGGTCTGCCACTAGGAGAGAGAAGGGGAAAAAAAGGTAGAAGGGTCCCCAAAATCTGACCCTCGTTCTTCGAAAAGGCAATGCTCTTCTCCTGCAGCACCTTCCCCTATAGCCGTCTCTTCTACATCAACACCTATTGCTATCACCAGTTCACTGTCATCCTTTGGTAGGATAGAGCCCTTTGAGTAGACAAGAAAGAGGAAGGCTACCAGAACACCTCCTGTAGCCATATCAGTTCCAAAAAGAGTTTCCACAAGGAAACAATCTAAGACCTCCCCTACTTCACCTCAACCAGAGGTTATTGTAATTTCAGAAGGATCTGTAGGGTCTGAATTTGATGTTTCTCAGAATGTGTCCAAAAATGCTACTCAAAGTTCATTCGTTCCTGAAGAGGAACAAGTTGAAACAAAGGAAATGGAGCATAATGAGCAAGGGTTACCAAATATGGATGACTTGGCTACCACTGCTATGTAGTTTTCAGAGGAAGCACAGACTTCTCCTCTACAGCAACAAGAATTTATCTTGCAGCAAGAGCAAGAACAGACTGAACAATTGAATGTGCTTAGTGAAGCTACATTTCACCCTGTAATTTGTAAAGCCATTGTTGTGTATAAGAAGATTTTTTTAATTGAATTTCTAGAATATGTTAAAGCTAATTGGGAAACAGTTACATTGCAAACCCCAACTTTCTGACACATAACCCAGACTGACATGCAACAAAGTCTATGGGAAGTAGAAAGAAAGAAACTAAAAAAAGAAATTGAAAGTCAGAAACAAGAAATTGTTGAGTTAAAAGCAAAAATGGATGAAATGTGAAAAGTAACTGGTCAGATTATGGAATGTAGACCACCACCCAAAGTTTATGCTCTGTGCCTTAAAGAATAGTTCTTATGGTTCCAACTAACGAGAATTTCCAGAAACCAAGATCCGATACTTCATACTGCCAAATAATTTTACGAAGCATACCAGGCAGCCCCTAATTGGTTAAGAAATTCTCTATGTGAATTCTATTTACATGGATTTTTAATTCCATTTGAAACATAATGGAATCCTCTTCTATATATTGGTGATATTCATTTGAGAGCATTTATGTCATGGGCAGCAAATGAGGCGAATTATGGCAGGCAATGGGAAACATATGAGGAAGCTGAGAAAACTGACCCTGTTCCATTACGCTCTCAAAGTTCAATCCCTCATGCAATGTTGAAAGACTGGTTTGCCCTGACATATGGCATTAATAATGTTATAGCCAGAGAGAAAATATTTAATATCAAGAAATAAGTATATGATGAATTTCAGGCACAACCATGTTCGTTTTGGAGATTAGCATACACTAGAAATGAGAAAAGATGGGAAAGATTAACTGTTGGGTTAAAAAAATCAAAACCACACAGTCCCCTAAATTTCACAGCAACTCTCAAACGATCAAGTAGATATACACAATTGGGACTTCAAAAGAGATTTGAACTGTGATTTCCATTGACATTCAGACCTCCTATGTTAATGTGGCCCCTCTATCCTCACCAGGCCACAAACTTAATAATGATTTAGAAAATCATGTCAGGCTTTCAGAGGATTTTATTACAGGTTTGGAAATCCATTTCAGAGTCATGCAGCAACCACTGACTTTAGAAAAACCACCAAGAAATTTAATGCTGGAGGACCAACATTGGGCTAAGTAGGGGGCAGAATGATGAGCTTAAAATATGCTCATAGTTTGGATATTGTGATGAACTTTTAATATCTTTACTTTTGTTATTTGTGGCTGATTAAACTCTATTGAAACCTTTTATGGGGATATCTTGTAGAAAAATACTTCCATATTCTTGCAGCTTATTGTGTTGACTTGATTACATTTACTGCCCCGTTGACTCCCTAAATGACTGGTATATCACATACAATTTTTGAATGATGAAATAGATTTAAATGTGTGATTAATGAATAGATATCGTGTTTGTTCCTTGATTCTGGGATACACTTTACTTCCACATCTTTCTTTAATAGGGTTAGTTAGTTAGTTGCTCTCCTGATTTTAAATAAAGTACTCCTCCTACGTGAGTGAGAGGGAGATGATAGTTAGAGTAAGATAGAACTACAGTGATAACAGATATCATGTAAGAGTCAGTATGATAATAAAAAGCATAATCTGTTTGAAAAGAGAAATAATTTGTTGTTAGTTTCCATATCAACAAAGCAATGTATATCATTCTATTTTCATGAATAAAGTTTAATGAAGTTATGAGTTTAGCACCTGCGTAATCAGTAGATGCTTGCTAAGGGGGCCCACTTAGTAAGTATCTATAGCTAGTTAGTTAGTTGTTCTTTTCTATTGATCTTCAATTAGCTTTCATCTTTGAAGTTTTCATACAAACTAAGTCTTATATTGCTCCTGTAGCATAGAGAATCCATCTCTATGACTGTTCCTGCAGCATAAGGCCAGTTCATAGTTTGTGTTTCAATCATAGCTATTATGGTTTTTGTTTTAATCAAATCATAGTTGAGTTAAAGAATTTTGCATTACCTTCCTGTGGCGTAGATAGAATTCCTTTCCAGTATTTATTTCTGTTAAGATATGACTGAAACCAATTCTTAGTGCATATATTTTTCCACGCCATTTAAAGTATACGTCCGCTGGTTTGACAAGTAAATGAACATCCATAGAGAGATATTAGTCACCTGTTGGAATGTCCAATTCCCAAGAAAGGTCTTATCGTGATTTTCATATCCTTTTATGGGCACGACCATTGGCCCTTCCCAATGTTGAAAGAGAACCTTCCTGACAATTGACTTTCCTATAAAGAAGAATTGCTAAGCAGTAATGCGGACCTTCTCCAATTAAACTGAACTGGAAGTTCCAACTTTCCATACATGTGAGGAATGCTATAGAAGAGAAAAAGAAAAAATCACGCTTATTTCTATATGTCAAAACTCCGATGACATTAAGTTTCTATGCAATATTCAATTTCTACTCTGAATCATTTCTATAAATTGAAATACCTATAAAATTCCTTTCTATCAACATACCTACTGTGTTTTAGAGCTTCATTCAATATACGTAGCATCCCTAATCTGCTTCTTCAAATCTTCATACTACACACCAAGCTCACAAATCAAAATAAGTATTATTTCTGCAATGTATGAAGCCCACCTGATTACAATTGAGTTAAAATAGTAATTAAATCAACAACTGATGATTTCCAAACAATAAATTCTATTTTTGGTCAGTTGTGTATGTGAGAGAGTGAGAAAGTGTGTGTGTGTGTGAGAGAGAGAGAGAAGGTCACTTTTGTGATGGATCTCTAGCAAAATATGTGTGTGCTTTCTCATATGATACCTGGGCAAATAAAAATAATAGTTAAACCCAAACCAAAAACCAAACCAACAACATATAATACATAACTGTATTAATTCTATCCAATGAGATTATTTTATCATCAGTGCATGAAGCAGATGAAAGGCGATTACTAGGAGAAATCCATCCACTCACTTATTCCATTGGTCACTAAATAAGAGAATCATCTATAAAATTGCTACCTAGATTGAAAGGTGACCCTCATATGGATCAAATGGAATGTAAGCAACTAGAGATGATTATTGGGAGAAACCGCAGAATCAATAACCTACCAAACAATGACATGACATCATCACTAACTACTCATCACATAGTGAATTGTGGATGATTTTAGCATTAACCACATAATTACAATATTTGTATGTTTAATGATTTAATACCAGCTGTGTTACAGGGCTCTCTCCTAGACCCCTCATACCTAGACCTAGTTTGAACCACATACTAGTCTCAAGCCAATTCTTTTGTTGAAATGGCTAGACTCTTCTCTTTTGTTTTTGTGCTGCATGAGTACATCCCAAGTTTATCTAATCCAAACTCGTATATCCCGAGGCACGGGATCCATCCGTGGATAGATTCCCCTGCAAAAGCTGTCATCCAGGGTAACATATGAAATGTGTTAAAAAGTAGAATAAGTATAAAGGGTAACATATTGAAGCAAAGAGAACTAATGAAAATCACATAAGATTAAAAGTGCAGCATAATGAAATATTGAAAAGTGTATTACCTTATTGAGCTTCTCTTTTTTTTAAGAATAGTTTAATATTCTCTACTTAACAGGGCCAACCACATGACAGTGGAAGCTCATTTGGCCTCTGCCCCCCCCTCACATTACTCTCAATTCCCCATACCCAATCATATAACATTAATCATTCATTCATCCATTAATAACATATCACATTCATTCATTCATCCATTAATAACATATAACATTCATTCATTAACATATTCACATTCATTCATTAACATATAACATTCATTCTTTTAGTTTTTACATATTATCAAAAATATGCTGGTATTGGTGTGGTGTGATGGTTTATATGTGGCATTGTTGTTCCTGCCACCAAGATTCAAACCCCATTGGGGTGTTATTGTTGAATGGTTGTATCCGGTTCATAGCTCCGGTCAAAAGCGTTTACCCCTTGAAAAAAAATAAAATAAATAAAACATATTATCAAAAATATGGTTGTCATAATATGATTACAATCACTTTTTGTTTTGTTTCTTTTTTTGCAGCTACAAAAGAAGTGGAGTATCATTTTCTAAATCATCTGTCCCCCCTTCAGTTGTTCTGCCCTCTGCTCGTGATCTTATTGTATGCCTAGTCATGTACTCACGATGTGGAGGTCGCTGCAAGGGGGTGTTTGCTACAATAACAAAGAAATGTTAAATTGATATGTTTTATTATTATTGTTACAAGTATTTCATTAACTAAAAGAACATTGGAGTGGTGCTCTTTACTTGATGGGGCCACATCATGTTCCTAATCTTGTCTTATAGCCTCATGCTCAACATGCTAAACATCCTCTAAATCATTTAGAGTTGAAACACAAAAGGTTACATTAATTAATACACCAATTGCAATTAAATATGTTTAAAAGAACATTAGAGTGGTCCTCTTTGCTTGATGGGCCACATCATGTTCCTTATCTTGTCTAGCTTGATCATGCTCTACATGCTCTAAAGTTGAAACACGAAAGGTTACATTAATTAATACACCAATTGTAATTAAAGATGTTTAATTGTATTAATCCATATTGTGTTTTGTATAGCACATGAATACATTCAGTACTAGGATGCACACCATGACCTTTATCTGCAGGTTGTGCTCCACCCTCATTAGGTTGAAATCCAATGTCATGTGCAGTATTATCATTGCTTGCTTGTTTAAAACAAATAGGAACATAATTACTTTATGGTGGAAATTAATATTGAATAGATTGCACAAGTATTCAATTTTAAATAAACTATATTGAGTTTATTTACATGTGTGTCGAATGCAATGGAAGCTTGTGTTTTCCCAGTCAAGAGTCTTAGGCATTCAACCACGACACCATAGCCTTGCTAGAAGACAATATTTAGGTCCTCTTCTATGGGCACTTTGTTGAATTCAGAGCCCTTCATTTTTGCATAAGATCATGAATTTTGCTCCTATGGTGTGATAAAACCAATATTTTTTGTAATTTGTTATTTGGATGCAATATTTCATTTATTGATACTTACAATTTTTGTGGCTAATTTCATATAACCCCTAGAGCCAAGTTTGTGCTGCTTATGTTTTTCTAGTCTTGCCTTTGTTTCCTTCAATGTGTCGGGCAACCTATGAAAAGTTTAAAATACATTAGATTATGTAAAAAGAAAGATTAAGCAGTATATAATTACATTATTGATAGTATCACATACCTTCCTTGGCCTGGTGGTGTCTTTCCTTTTTTCTTTTCAAACTTCTCCTTTCCATCTGACACTAGGTCCTTCTGCTCCCTCTCCAGAATCATGGGGAGATGCTCATACTTTTTGTTCTTCTCTAAATGTGACCTATATTGGTCCCTCCCATACTTTAGATAGGTATGAATTTTCTTCAGGACCTTGGTTCGATTGAATGTGTTATTACTGAACATCGCAACTAAATGGCTAATAAACAGAATCTTTTAAATCTTTATTTTGGGCATTCCACCATCTACGTATGGTGGGCCCAAAGATGTCCAATGTAATATCATTTAGATGTTTATAAAAAACACCATTTCTTACAAAATGATCATGGGATCATTAGTCTAAAAATAGTGATCAATAAGTAAATTTCAATTGGATTATATATAATAATAATTAAAACATTTTAAAGTACCTAGGACCTTCTCTATCTTTATGGGAACGAAATCCTCGGTCACCAAAAATGTGACTGGGAATGTTCCCGTACTAGTAACACAAGAAGATCAAGGAAATGTTACTAAAACATCACCGATATTAGTGGCCTTTGCATCCCTAGGTACATGTCCTAATGCATGTTCTAGCATGTGCTCACTACTAGAGGGTACACTACCCGATGCTTGCATACTATGTGTTTCTAACATTTCAGTTGACAATATAAGCATGGATGATGGGGTTGAACGATGTGATGTATGCGCATGAAGATCAGGATTGACACTTGTACCAACCCCTACTCCATCGGTGACACTTGCAGTACCTTGATTATGGACAACAACATCACGAGGACACAAAAAATCCTATAAAAACAACACATATTTTAGTTCATGACATAAAAGAGTACAAAATATAAAACCATGAATGAAATTATGTTATAATTAAAGATCTCATGACAACTTACTTACAAGTTTCGTGCTCTCTCACTCAATATTTTAACCCTTTCTCTTATCTCATTTTTTTGAGGCACTATGAATAACAATTGAAGAATTTCTTCATTGCATTTTTTTGGGTCTTCCTTATTATATCCACAAGGTTTGCGGACTATGCGATGTCATCATTACATAATAGTGACTACACCTCCCTATGAATGCTCTCCTCTACAACTAGTGCGTTTCCTTGATCATCCGACTGGGATAAGAATATTAAAAACATTATCAAAATTAACCCAATAAACTTATGAAAAAAATATAATAATAAAACATTTTGTTCGTATCTAATTTGTACAATTACAATGAGGTAAACCTGTTGGGTAGAAGCGCCTAAAGATACATCATGATCTATGCTCTAGGCTGGAGCCTTCCCCCTATGATCAATGTTCTGCTGTGACAAAAATTAAATATAAAAAACATTACCAAATTGAAACTGATAGACTTACGAAAAACAACATAATAATAAAATGGTATATTGGAGTCATTAATTGGAAGTTGGGTAAAATGGTATATAGTATGTATGACCCCCCTAGTAACTGTGTCTGTATCTATACGATTCAAATTGTAATCAATTAGCAACTCTTCCCTTGTAGTTATTGATTTTATTGCACATACAAATACACGGTTTCCCTCGCACGCCTCGAATATGCAATTGGTTTGCTTATTTCTTAACCTAGTTCATGTACTATTTATAAACACTGCAATATTCCCTGATGCTTTTAACCTTCTATCAATGTACATAGCCACTCCTTTATTTTGATCCTTATCTTTTGATTGTATATAATTTGCTGACAATGCATACCTATGCATACTTTGTGTTTATCGAACTAGCTACATCCAATATTTGTAACTGTAATAGGGTCTGACATTCTCCATCAATTTAGTAACTTTATTGTAATAGACCTTTATGCAATCCATGCAAAATATGTCCAAACGATGTAATAACAATGGTGTTATGCTATATATCCTCTCGTTGACACAAAAATCGGTGTTTATTGGAGGAAGTTCCTTGGGTACCCATTGTTTCCGTAGATGTTTGTACCTCAAGGGCACCTCGATGTTACCTATATGCTCTCATCATCATAAGAACATGACCCCCCTGTAGAAAGAAAAAATTCCATGCGTTTACAAAATTTTCTTCTAATCTTTTGACCTCTAGTTGATCTCCCTCTTTTAGACCTACTACATGTCTCGCTTTCCTCTTCTCTTCTTGAATTTCCCTCGCTTGAGGAAGACAGATCTGAAAAATACCTATTTGGTGGTACCTACACTCATAAGGATGTTGGATGAAGTTCTTTCATGGTGATGTGATCCCAAGGTATGGGGTTGGAGGATTAAAAACCGAGGTTGTCATTACTAGTCAAATGCATGTGGAGATAACAATAGTTGTGAATGTATCAATAAACCTTTTAAGGGTATGATGATCAAAGATCACTTGGTAAGCATGGGAATGGTTTGTAAGGTCACTAACCTTATGTTTTGAATCCTTGGGTTTTGGGAACATCTAGAGGATTCATTGTCTTGTTTCTTGGAGGTTGATTGGGTTAGTTGGTGGAAGGTTTCTATTATGTTTTGTACATGTCTATGAAATTTTTAGGAGCACCTTCCTCAAAAACAGTAGTTCCTCTGAGGTAGTACTAGTGTCTGGTTAGTTAGTCTATGAAGTTTGTTGGACCACCTTTGATGTGAAATAGCCGATCGTGCAACCATCCTTTCAATCTATTTCTAAATGGATAGACCCCTTGCCTTTCATGATTAAGCTCCACAGGTTTTTACCCCTATGGTTTCTTGGGTCCCCCAAATAAAATAATGAAAGATGGAACCTACTCAGAAGAACCCCAAAATGTATTGGAGTTTGTTTGTTTCTTAATAATCTAGTTAAAGAGGCTAATTGGGTCCCTCCCTATCCAACATTCCTTCACCATTTTCTAGACACCCACAACATTTTCAAACCATTTATACTCTTCTGGAACTTGGAAAAAAAAAGTCCACTTTCATTAGTGTTCTCTTTCGGGTTTTCCCTAGTGCTAGCATTTGTACTATTCTTTTGGAGGTTTGGTTGAGTCAATGAAATATTTGAAAGTTTTTAATGGCTCCTTGTCTTTTTTTCATCTCTTGTATTGGTGCAGGAGAACCTTGGAATAATTAGGCCTCTATGAAGCAATGTTTTGAAATTTGATTCAATGTTATTGTTCCTACTTTGTAAATCATGTTATTAGAGTCATGTTTCATATATTTGAGGTCATGTTGAGGTCATTTGGTGTTTATTGAGTCCAAAAGTGCAAAAATGAAAACAATGTAAAAAGTTGTCAACTTAATCTAAAAGGCAATATGAAGAGATGAAGAGTCATTAGGGTCAGTTAGAGGTAGTTAGAAGGCTAAAATTCAGTTGTTTTTCCTTTAAAAAGGCTCTTGTATCATTTAGAACTTTGAGGGTGGTTGAATAAAGAATAAGTTTAAGGAAAATCTCAAATTTTTAATCATTTTTCTTAAGAAATCTTGCATTTCCAGTCATTGTATGGCCTTTGTGGCATGGCAGAATGGTTGGATATGGTAATAATCTCAATCACCTTCTTGTTACATCAAATTTCATGCATTTTAGTTAATATTTGTGTGAGTTATTATGGATTTACTTCAAACTGCTAAAACCCTTAGTTAGGGTAGCAAAGACAAATAATTATGTTTCTCCTTTATTAATTAGTGGAATCTTCTAGTTTCTTGTGAGATTATCCTACTATGAATGTTCTTTCATGTTTCAGTGGATTTAGGGAAAAATCATAAAGATAAGATGTGAGGGAATGAAGTTTCTTGACTGAAAAGCTGTGTGTACAATCTGTGAACAAAGTAATTATGAAGGTTAAGCCCTTAGGGTTTTGTGAAAATATTTTGTAAATGGACTTTGATGCTTTGAAGAGAATATACTAGTCAAACTAAACATGTCCCAAGCACTGGACAAGTGTACTTTGGTCAGAAGTTAGTAAAGCAACAAACCCTTATGCAAATCAGGCCTAATTAGGCCTAAATCTATTTGAGACAACAATATTTGAAGCTTTTGTTGTAAAAGTTTTGATACCCATTTTGAATATGTTTTAGATCTGCAAGGAGGGAATTGAAATGTTTGGACAGACTTGTGTAATAGTGCTTGGAATGTGAATGAAGCCTTGACAAATAGGTTGGCAGACCTACAAGCATTGCAAATAAGGTATGAAGGAACCAGTGATAGTAAGAACTTTAAGGGCTTTTGATGATTAAGTGTGAGTTCTTGGTTGTTTTTGTTAAGATATTACCAAGGTATAATTTAATCTCATTTGATATAAAGTTTGGTGTAAGCATGAAGTTAAAAAGTCCATTGCTTTGACTAATCTGTCTAATAATAGCCCTATTTTGGAGACTAAAATGAAATACACAGTATATGATTTTGTTAAATTGTCGAGAATAAAGGATGGGAAATGGCTTACATTTGTTTGAAGTGAAATAGAATGGAAATTGTGTGGTCTATATTAGTCTAAATACTATTTTGTGTCAGATTACTTTATGTTGAGTTGAAATTGTGAAGTTTAGGACAGTCATAAAGAGAGTTAATGGTAAAATGAAAGGGCAGACTGGGTAATTGTTTATTTTTATCAAGATGAAGTTGACTAAGGTGTTTGAAGGTCTAGTAATGGTTTGGAGCTCTAAAGAAAAAGTTGAGTGTTTGTGAAGGGAAATATAGTTGAATAAGTGGTGTCAAAAGAAGGAAAGTTTAAGATTGTTTGTGACTTGTCAAATGAGATTGTGTGAGTTTGTTTCTGTTGATGTGTTTTTTATGCACTTTTCAACACATGCAGTGCGTAGGTGCACTACCTCTCTTGAAAGACAACCTTCCATAATTGGATTGCAGAACACTATCCCAAGGTCTCTAATGTCAGGTCTTGACAGTGCTTGGAATATCTCAGTTGTTTGATGTGATTTGCTGGAATCACAAGGTGGTATTACGCAGGAAATGCAAAGCATGAATACAAAGCATGGAAGTTGGATCTTGGAATGGAGTTCCTAGGATGGAAGAGTTGTTATGCATTAGCTACAGGTTCAAATAGATATCTTGGACTCCATTTTTTGTCGTTAGATTTGGCTTTACAATGTGCAATGAACCTTAGCATAGGCTAGTCATAAAAAGAGGAAAAGGAAAGGAAGAGAGGGAAAATTCTTAAATCTACAACTAATGGTGAATAGTGACAATGGAGTTCCTGCAACAGACAACTTCTCAAAACAATGTTCCACTTAACTAGAAATCTCACAGTATCATGGAACTTGTGCTATCTTCTAAGGTTTGCAAGTTTTTTATCTTTCATTTACCATGTGAGTGCATAAACAAAGATTAAAGTTTGGAGCAGCTTCGAATTCAAGTTGAGGCTAACTTTACACAGCTATCTACCATTAGCAAACAACAAAAAGTATGGACAAAGAAGTCATCAACATAGCATAAATTTTCATAATCACAGAACAACATTCCTAAAATCTGCCCAAAGTAAGAAAATAGCTAACTTAACAACAATGAAAACTAAGTTAATCAAGTAACAATGGAGATTGAATCAAGTAACATGTGAGAAACTCAGAAAATACACCAAGTCAATGTCTTTTCTCTATAAATTTCAGCAGCATGTCTTTACAACAACTCAACTCTCTTTTGTAAATGAGAGGAGAGCCCTATTTATAGTGTCCAAAAGATTCAATGAATGGCCAAGATTAGTTCTTATTGTGTGGCCAAGATTCATTATGAAATAGGGTTTCACCTACCCCCCAATATATTGCAATTTAAAATTACATTTTGTCCCTTCCCTATTTCATCCTCTTGCTGATGACATTGTAGCTCTTTTGTCCTTTAGCCAATTGTTGTTTTTACTACAGCTACTCTTTAGGGAGTTCTTCATCTTTGGCCGGGTTGTCTTCCTACCCTTTGGAAGTTGTGTTTTCTATGAACTTGAGGATGACCGCTTGGAGCTTGTCTATTTCGATGATTTTATATCGTAGCACCTACTAGCTCTACTCCTTTGCATTATCCTCCAACCTTTTCCAATCCTCATCGTACTTTGAGCCTTGGTCTCTAAACAACTCTGATTGATCGAAGGTGCGGGTAGCAAAACTCAGGAATTCCCCTATGATTTCACCAGCCATCCCGTCCTTCATCCTTTCCTGGAAGTAGGGTTTAATCTTATTTGGATCCATTTGTACTGTGGGCATGTCGTAATCCGTCATCAACATAAGGTACTGAGCACATTTCACCCTGATTTCCTTGATCTATTCAATGTCTGAATCCACCTTGCTCATGATTTGCTCCAATATTTCTTTCCGGTTATCAAAGTCTCATCACCACACATCCATTAGCTAGTGATCATCTTTCTTAAATGCAAGCTCCTTCTCCCACATGGCTTCTAGCAACCGAAGGATAGCCTCGATCCTCAAAAAGGTGGAGTTGTAGCTACCAGGGAAGTCGGTGCAGAGCTTCCTTGTGCCCTCCAAAGACTGCAATAGGTCTAAGAACTTGTTGGCTATTCACATAGCCCAACTAATTCCCATGTTTTTGACGTATAAGACTCATCAGAACTAGTCCTCTATGGTCTTCTCCAAGTTCTTTCTCCTTTCCATCTTATCGATCTACTCTTTGGATAGCAGCTGAGGTGTGGCCATGGATGTGGTAGGCAGGTCATCTACTGAAGACCATTGCTGTATGTAGTCCGTCAAAGCCGCGACCTGTGCCTTGAGCTCATCCTTTGAGATCTTATCTTGTTTTATTAGATGCACCACGTAGCCACTGACTCTTCAAGGTGCTCAAAATTTTTCTCTCTGGTGGCAGTTCCCAAGTCGAAGGTGGAGATATTGTAACTTACCCTAGCTTGGCCAATTGTAGGTGTTGCTATTTGCGCCACTCGAGACCTGGAAACATCCATCGTTACCCTGGATCAAACTTTGGGCTTCTTCTCCTTCTTTTTTGTGATTTGGGCTGAGCCAAGATGGCCTCCAACCATGCCCTTAGGTCCTTTAGCACAGGGGTTTTCCTTTCGAGGTACTTCTCCAACCATCCGGGCACAGCAGATTTTCCCTTGGGTGAGTCGTGACCACCCTTGCCCCTCTCGGTCAAAGCCAAGGTTTTTGTTCCTTTTTCTTTTGGGCACTTCTCCTTCTCTCTGGCAGCATTTTCCTCCTCCTCATCAGAGTCATGGATGAATATGAGGCGTTTGATAGGTAGCCCTGTGGATAGTTGCTGAATGGGACTTTCTTTTCTTGTTGTTTCTTCTTCCTTCCCTTTAGTAGACTCAATCTCGGGGTCTCTAACAACATGAGTTCCACCCTTAGTTAAATCCTTTTGCTACTATTCTTCTATTGGCTACCCTTCTTCATCATGGGGTGACCTTTCTGCCTTCGCCTCAGTGTCTTTCAGTTGCTGTGCCATCTCCTCCTCAAGGTCTTCGTCAAATGTTTGTATGATTACCTTAGCACCAAAGCTATCTTCCTCGTCCCCACTCTCGGAAGAGCCCATTCCCTCCTCCTCATAAGCCACCCTGTCAATGGTTTGGTGTTTGTACTTTGGGTGCTCATGGTACTCATCAGCCTCCTCCTCAATAGGCTTCGAGGCTTCCTAATCTCGTTCCTCCCACTCCTCAGAGATTAGCATGGTGGCCTCCATAGTCGGTGGCCCTGTCGGTGGTTGTGAAGGCTAAGCAGTAGTGAGGACTTACACAAGGGCTACTTGTAGAGTCGGATCCATTACGATTTGGGAGAGCTCAGGGGGAAGGTTCTGCATGTTCCTTGAGAAAGCCTCGGGCATGGTGGTAGTGGGAATAGGCGTTGTTATTGTTGTCAAAGGGAGCGACGTGATTGGTGACATGGTAGTGGAGGAAGGGGAAGTAGTCATGGCGGAAGAGGAGTCAATAAATATTATAGACTCAGCCAGAGGTGAAGGGGCAAGATGGACAGAAATGTCCACTACCGGCAGAGATGCAGCGACCATAGCCAGGGAGGTGGTTGGTGCAACAAGAGGGGCAGGGAGAGCTAGGAGAGGCTCCAATTGATCCATACCCTTTGCCCCCTCCTCTTGGGTTGAGGGTTGTTCCGCAGTGCTCCCTGTCTGCTTGAGCCTTTTGGGAGGTGAGCCTCCTATTTCTTTCCTTGTGTAGACCTTGGGGTCCAGAGCCTACTTTGTTTCTATCCCTTTTCTCTTCTTCGATTTGGTGACCAAAGGAGACTTAGAGGTCCCGCCAATTTAAGTGGTGATAGAAACATCTTTTGTGGCGCTCGGCTCACTTTTGAGCCCTTCATAAGTCAGAATTATTCCTTGTTGCTTTAATTGAGCCACCTACCCATCGATCCACTCTTTGGTATGGGCTAAGATTGGTTGGGTTATGGTATCTAGGTGATCAACCTCCTATTTGTCCTAGTCAATTGATGGTATTGGCAAATTGGCAACCGTAGGGTACCTGTGATGCATTATGGAAGCCTCGTCCTCTTCGACCTGGTCAAGTATGACAAATGGCTAAATCCTTCTTACGAACTATGTGGTCATTCGCATGTAGTGCCTTGCACAGACCTCTTTATCATCCTCGCAATTGGCCTAGAAATTCTCGATGTGGTGAAGATGGGCATATGCCGGCCCCAACAATTTTCCTACTTGACCATGCGGGTCCATCCGTGGGTGAGGAGTGTGTAGGTAGAAGTGATAGTCCTTTAGCTCTTTCTCGGAGTTACCATCACACTGGGAATTTTGTAGTCGGTACATGCCTTGGCCAAGGGTCATGGGATAGGAGATCCCCGCTATGTGTTTGTTGCTAAAGATTGCCTGCAAGTGTTAGAGTTGCCAAGAAAGCTCCAGAAGGATGATTCAGTCATTGGGGTATCAAGGCAATCTATTTGGCCTTTTGGTGAAGCCTTGGGCATGGATGTATGTAAACTTTAGATATTGAATGAAAAGAAATGCATACTGCTTCAATAATGCTCTGGCACTATGGGAGACCCTCCTCTCGAAGTCCCGGTGATCATTCTGATGATATGGCCAATGAAGGCATCGTTTACCCTGTAGTAATCACATTTGAAGTTCGGTATTGGAGCTGTGGATACCTGTCATAGGCCTTGAGTCTTCGCCCCTGCTCCTGATTGGGTGCCACAAACAACCCGTTGTACTACCTCTGATCTGCCAAGGAATAGATGAGATACGAAGTCATATAAAATTTGGAGCTGTTCTTCACATTGACAAACTGCTCATGGAAGCAGTTGCTTATGATTCCTCCCCAATAGAATGAAGCCTTTGTTGTGACGTCCTCATTTCCACGTAGGATCTACTCAATGAAATATACCATCCATTCCTGAAAATAATCAACCGTAGGAAGACCCATAACCCTGCTCAACATGGTCACCAAGTCATGGTAATCTTCGTAAAAATCACCGCGGAAGAGTTCTTGAGGAACCTTCACAGTGCTGCCCCGTCTTTCCTTGAGCCAATGCAAATTTATTGATTTCTTGCAGCCCGCCGGATTATCATCCCATGCCGCCTAACATTCTTCTATGGTGGGGACCTCCATCTCTTGAAATGTGGGAATATGGAAGGTCTTTGTAATTCCCTCAGGCGACATGTTGGCGAGAATGTTGCCCTCTTTATCAATGATTGTCCTTGTGTCAGTTTGATACGCCTCCCAACAAGCCATGACCAACTCAGGAGCCACGAGGGATGGAGGGAATCTGGCAACCTTCGCTATTCCACTTTATCTTATTAATCTTGCATTCTTTGTCATCGAGTTGACCCTGACCCTCTGTGTGAATTCATCAATATCCACCTGGCCTATGTTGGTGTTAGTAATTTCCTTCCAATCTGTGGTGACTTTTGAGTGGAGAGGCTCGCCCTGGAATTGGTACTTCATCTGGTCCTTGTCCTCTTTCCCTTGAGGGGTCCTTCCTAACTTCTTCCCTTTGTCCTTCTTGGCGGATGCCCCTAAAGGTCCTGCGCCCGATTCCATATATTCTGCAAGTAGGGGCATAGTCAGCACAATGGATCACAAAGCATTTATGTTAGCTAACACCTTAAAAACAACATATATTTCAAACAATTAATTAAGCATATCATGACCTTTTATCTCTAGATGTTATTAACCTTCTAATTAAAGGCATTTGGACAGTTCGGGCCCAGAGGGCTGGACTTCCTCGGTAGGAATGCTGTTTGGAAGGGAAAACACACGGAGGGCTCCTGGAGATTCTCTTCGGTCAAATTTTAGTATTTCAAGAGGTTCACAATGAAGAGGACCAGAATGAAGCACGTGGGTCGAAGTTAGATTCCAGATTTGGGCTCATTTGGATCGGTTTAGGAGAATCTAGAAGTCTCGAGCCAGAGAGCTGTCTGGAGATAAGAGTTTCAGACAACAGACAGAAAATGACATTTCAGAGATAGAACTCGGAGGTCGGGATCCGGAGGTGCAAAGGGCGGCCAACGGTTTGTGATTTTATTTTTGAGCATTTAGGCCAGTGGCACCGAGAAGGTGTTTCCCTTCACCGTTTGGGATGGCAAACGTGGGATGGAAGTCCAGAAGGGGCAGCCCTGCAGTAAGGGTTGGTGCCATGTGATTTCACTTTGAGTTTGGTGGTGATGGGAGGGCGGAGCCCAGATCTCAGAGGGGCGAGGTGAGAATTGCGTTTGGAATGGCAGGGGAGGGAAGGAGTCCCAATCGCTGGAGCCTGGTGAGGAGGAGGGCGTTAGTCATTCATGTGGCAACCCAGCGACGAATGGGGGTTCGGAGCCTGAAGATCAGAAGGGCATGGGGAAATCACCAAGAGAAAAGGGGTGTCGTTGTGAGGTTCTGGAGATGGATGAATATTTCCCCGACGACAAAAGAAAGGTGGAATCCTGAGAACAGATGTCTAGACCCCCGGGCCCGAGAGATCTGAAGGACGCTAGTCCAAAATAAAAATGCCCATAGCAGGGAGAATGGTGGAGCCTAGAGCACGGAGAGGCCGAAAGAGTTCGCCATCGAAACAGCAGATAAGGAAGCACGGACACCTGGCATCCAGAGCCTGGAGCAGATAAAGATGTTCTGAGTTTAGCCGGGACTCCAATCAGAGAATGAAGGCCTGGGACCCGGATGGCAGGGCTCCGTCAGAAACTCGGAGGCAAACACAGAGGAAACTGAGTGGAACTCCGGAGGGCGGGGTCCATAAATTCGAAGGGCACCCAAACAAATTTGAAATGCCCGCAACGAGGAGAAGGGCGGACCCCGGAGCTTGGAGAGGCAACAATAGTTTGTTGTTTATACAGCAGCGTTGAGGGTGACTTTCGGTCAAGGAAGTCTGACGGCCTGGGCCCGAGGGAGGAAATTGCCATCGGCGGCAAGTTTCATCATTTATCACCGACGGCCAAGGCAGGCCTCGAGGCTGAAGGGGATGATCTCCCTATGCGAAGAATGGCCACGACGGTGTAATGTTCCAGATTGGTGGCGAGGGCACCCACGAAGGTTTCTCAAGTTTTCAACACATGGGTTTTATGCGCGATGCCGTGCTTTATTATTTTCATGCATTCTTAATGTTTGTTATTCAATTAAATCCTTAGAAATCACCAAAATAATGCTAGGGAGGGTGAACGGAGGACCTACCTCAAACGCGCGATGCGAGGAGATGTGGGATCCACCTATGATCGATGAAATGATGCTAAAGGTGATAAACGTGATGGTATCGAAGATGATGGGCTCCTCAATGAAGTTCTCCAATTGCTCTGCAACTATGTCAAATGATAAAGACAGGTTAGAGTGGGCATTTTATACCCCTAATCGCCATTAATGACCCTATTGAATGCAGGTACGGCGAGAGAAAAGTTGGTGAATTTGAAAAAATGGCAACAACGGCAGGAAACCCAGGGTCCAACAGCTGGGGAGGTGCTTGACGCTGGCCGTTGAAGTTTTGGGTTGGAATGGTGGTGGCAGAGAGAGAGTCGAGGCCCGGAGGGCGGAGTTCCACCAAAGATCTGCTGTCGTGGACGACGGAGTCATCACAGAATTTCAGATGGCCAGGCCCGGAGCACCCAAAGGTGGTCAAGGCCTCTCGTAGATTTTGGTTGGTGAAAATGGTGGTGGGACTTGGAGGGCAGGACGCCGCAGGAAGTTTGTCGTCAGGGACGGCGAAGCACGGTCGGAACCCTAGAAACAAAACTCTGGGGTTCGGGGTCTGAAGGGTAAAACGGCTATCAGAATTTTGAACAAATTTCAAACAAATGACATGCGAGGGTTCGGACCTTGAGGTCTGGGAGGATGAGAAGAGGATGCTATCAGGAACGACAGGTTCAGTAGGGAAACCTGGCGAGGGAATCCTGAATGGCTAGGCCCGGCAGGGCCTAGGGCCGTTGGCAGGGTCAAACTGTCGGAGGGACTCCGTGAGACCCCAGAACATGGAAAAATTTAAAGGGGAAGGCATGGTCAACTTATGGTGGGAGTTTAAAGCAATATTGACCATCTGAGACACCAAAAAGGGAGGGACACAAAATGAGGCGGCGACAAACCAACCTGACAAGGCGAAAGAAAAGAGGGTCCCCATTCCGAACGGGGCGTGTGTGCTAAGGGCACAACATTTCCTTCCTCTGACTTTGGATCATGTACTTATATACATTCACTTATGGATAGGGACTAGGAATTTTTCATCGTACTCACAGACCATGTATTGTCTTTAGTCACTTTGATCATTTGTGGACCTCAATATGTAATTTTATTTCATCGAAGTTTATAAATTTGAACCCTAGTGAACTTCATGTGCTGTTATGTGATGGGAATTCCTTTCAATCTTATAGTAGAAAACTAATGCTAAGATAGATACAAAAACTGTAGTTCACAGGCCAAAAATGGCCACCCAACTAATTGAACATCTCAAAGCTTGGTTTTTCAAACTAACCAAACACTAGTACTAGGTAGTACTTGGGTTTGTCAATGGGACATTGGCTCAAATTGACCAAAATATAACATGCAACACCTCGATGGGAAAAAATAGAGTCTAAATTGTTGTACTTGCAACAAGATTTCCAAATGTGGGAGAAAAATCACTTACAATCATTGTCCCTTGGTCAGTTTTCCCTTTTTGAGTGCCCTCACCTCTTGCTCTAGCTTTCCTCCTGCCAAATGGTTCCTAGTCTTCCTCCTCGACTCAATGGCCTTGCAACACTCATCTAGTGAAGTCTCAAAACTCTCCACAAAGGGGTTGGATGTAGTGGTTCTCAGTGCAACTCTCCAGTTAGGGTCTCGATGCAGTATGCTATGTTGTGCTCCTGTGCGTATGGGGCCAAAATTTAAAATATGTAGTTTATATATGTGCTATGTCAACATATAGTTTATTTTATTTCTACAAAATATAATTTTTGTATGGTGGCTTGTTGAGCATATATAGTTGGTTTTCTCTTTCTTTATATTTTTGATCATTTATTTCCTATGACATGATTGAATATTATCTATAGTCCTAGTGACTATTAAAAAGGCTTATGATATGTGATGTTTAATCATGATGGATGTCTAAGAATCAGTGATTGAAATACTACTTGACTAAAGATTGAGCTATCTGATATTTTTTCATTTAAACATCATGGAAGAAATGCTTGCAATCAATGTCTTATTAATGTAGCCTACAAGGTTTCTTTTCCTAATTTGTTTTGGTCCTATTCTTGTTATGACTTATTTTTTTACATTGGTCTATTACAGTAATGGGGAGCATATCTAGTGAATCGATTCTTTTAGTCTCTTTGATTCTTATCCTTGTGCATAATGAGTTTTCTTCTATCATATGATTCATTGATTGTTGGTTTAAAACATTCATTACAACTAACATGGATATGAATTATGATGTGAGTGTGAGAAGAGATTGTTGAATATGAAAAAATGGTTTAGGAAAGTACTCCTTAATCCAAATGAGTCATTTTCTTGTCATGGAATGTGTGAAGAGACTTTAAAATTAATATATTAAATCTAGTTAATATTGACACATCTAAAGGATGCCAAAGGAACTTCAGAAAAATGCTATGACATAAAGAAGATTGTTAAGGTGATGTCAAGTCTTGATCCATTAGGGTAGGAAAACATAGATGCATTGGTACAAAAGGTTCCATTCAACTTGGAGGAAATGGATAATTACCTAAGGGGATAATGTAAGATTGGACCAAGTATATATTATGATACAAATAGCTTGGGAAAAGGGATGATGAAATGGTTAAGTATGGGAAATTGTAGAGATAAATATAACACCAAGGGAAGAACACTAGAACTAATTTTAGCACTCTAGATTAATCCAAGACTCAAAATTCCACTAATAGGTGTTCCTTACCTCTTAAATTAATTCCATAGGTGGGTTTATCCTCCAATATAGTGCCATTGGTTAGCTTACCATGTGAACTTCCGCTATAAGTAGGATTACCATACACTTTCATAACATGCATGTGTGGTTTCAAAAAGTTTATACATTCTTGTGAATTTGAAAGAAAGGCATGTTTTGACTTTTCCAATAGGTGTTAGGGGTTAATTTGACTTTGTTTTAGCATTAGAGTGACAAACCTTGTGGTTTAGGTTCCATAAACAAAATATACTCATTTTTTTAGCTTCTTATTATCATCCTTATATTCAATGAGCTTTTTAAAGATCATCTAAATATTCATTGCTAATGAAAATGCAAAAAAATGATGTGTAATAGATCCAAGGTGAGGCTTAGAGAGCCTCATCTTTTGAAACCATTAACCAAAGAAATGCTAAGAACAATATATGAAAGAGATGAAGAATAAGGCAACTTGTATTATTAGGAAGGATGAGATTCCTTTATATAACATGACCTCATGTTTGAGTCTCGAAACCCTCCCATATCATCAATGCATGTGTCTAGGCTAACCATGTCAAGTTTCACTCCATACAAGCACAAATTGAAAAAATTTCAATGTTGGCCCCATTCACATGTCACTATGTGGGGTCAACATGAGGAAACACTAATTTTTTGGGAATGAAATAACCAAAGATATGATCAAATAAAATCTAATCATAAATAATCATAGAGTAATTAGGATTTGATCATATGGAAATTTCTAGGAGAGCTACAATAGTTGTAACTGCATCTTGAATTAACAACATTAAAAAGCACATGAATTAATTATGTAATGGCATAAAAATTAAAAACATCATCAATTAATTATCTAACCATATAAGTCAAATATAATTATATCAAGAAATTAATATCAAATAGATAATATAATCACATAAATCATACATTTCAATGTCATTGATCTTCTTCATCCAACTCTTTGTTTGTATCATCCAATCCAAATTCGACATTGTAAGGATTGGTCATATCATCATCATCATCATTGATATCAGTTTTGATAATGTCATCATCCACACAAATATCATCTTCATGAACATTAACTCCTACATCATCATGATCTAGTTCCTCTTCTTTGACATCTTCGTGAGGCACATCATCAACTAACTATTGATCCTGATCATCATCTACATCATCTTCTACTTCTTTGGTATCTTATTCTTCCACCACATTATACTTTACCAACCTTCCTCTTGGATAATGTCTAAGAACAAATGACCAACATGATTTACCTAGAACCTCTGAGTAAAATACCTGCTCACATTGGCTTGGAAGAACATAGGACTCATTTCTAGCTCCCTCGATCGACCTTGTATTAACCATGGTAAATCCATTACATGTTCAATAATAGTTCTCTTGGTATCATTTTCATTCAATTGTAATCTATACCATTAGACAACGAACAAAACTAATTTGAAGGATTTAAAGTCACACTCAAGTATATCATCCAAAATCCCATAGTATTAATTTTTTGAGACTTTTGGATTTGTTAGCTCTCAAAAACACAGGCAAGATGCCTCAAGAGACTGCCAATCTCTTGATATGCTTCAGGGTAACAGACAAGGTCAAAAGAATTCAACCTTCTACTCTTTAGGTGGTGCTAAACTTGGGCAGGTGTACCTCTCTGAATGATGCAGACTTAATTTGTGATTATCTTCTCACAACAGTTTGTTCACAATGGTAATTGGAGGTAAACAAATGAAATCAAACTTCAAAGTAGTGATAATATTTTGATCTAAATCCTAAAATGAAAGCTTAATTAATAGATGTAAAGAAACTAAATGAATCCAAGTGATGAAGTACAGAGACTAGTGCCTTGTTGGGTATGTGGAGTCAAATGAGATCAAGATGAGAAACACTTCTCTTAGAAAACTCAAATTATCTGGCATATATTATGTTTACAACTTTTATAAACATGCAAGAATTTGATTACTAAGTTCTACTTTAAGAATCCAAATGAATTTCATTGATTACTGTGATTAACTAAAAGGATTTAGTCTTTACTTGAAAGAACCAATCAATCAATCACATGAGTACAAAAAATGTGCACTGATAAATTGAATACAAACTTGTTATATCAATTTAAACAATTAGAAATAATCCATCTTGGAGACAACTTAGCAATACTTTCATTAGATTCAACAAATAATTGGCACCAGAGAAATGCAGCAACATCAACTGACTTTCATAAATACCTCCATTCTGAAATCATGCAACAATAGTCTCTGATCTGATAATTTTACTCTACTATACATCTACTTGCTGTGTATCGAATATCTAATAACTGGTGGTTATTTTGCAATTACAAGATGCCTATTTATACACCAGTATCAGAAAACATATCATATTGAGCTCTCATGTCGGCCAACCATCAAATTCGGGCTCAAATTATGTCAGCTTGCAACAGTCTTCAAGCACTTACATGTCGGCCACAATATTTGAATTTATGTTATTCGTCAGTGAAATAGTTGCTGAGACATCCCGTTAGCTATGCTGAAGGCATTTCAATTGTTAATCGCTCCTTTTGTCTTATTCGCTTTCACTACAACTTCATTTGAGTCGGTGAGATGTCATTCAAATCTCTTTATGTTTCATCAATATGCACCTTTGCCTCTTGTATGTCGCTACAACCTCATGTTTGTTAAACCGAAGTCATAGATTATTCTTATGTTCCTTCATTGTAACACTGTGATATAGGGGAGACAATATATCAAAATCATTGTGTCAAGCCGAAAGTCATTTATCATTTCCAAGTTGCCAAGATAATAGCACACTCAGGGAGACCACATGTAGATCACACAATGTTTCACTGAAGGCCCCCATCTATCTCATATGTCACTATGACAATCCAATTTTTCATGTTGACAAAGTAACCTCTGCTTTCCATTTAGTGAGACCTCAGGCACTTCGCGAGGACCACACACCGAAATCAAATAAGTCACACTGAGCAATATCTTTTGTTATATTCATCTTCACCAAGACATTTAGATTTTCTCACTGATTGAGTTCCTGTGTGTATTATCGGCGAGACAAATCAATGTCGGGGAGACCTCCCAGAGATTGAATTATGTTATCCCAAAGCACCCCGAACACCATCATAGATCGCTAAGAGAAAGCAAATCTCACATCGACAAAGGCCCTAATTGTGTTCCATTGGTGAGACCCATATGTATTCGCTAAGACTTACTCCAAAGTCATCTTAGTCTCACCAAAATGCCACGTGATAGAAACTCTATGTGCAAAGTCGGGAAGACCAAAGGTCACTCACTGAGACCTTATCTCAGTAACTTTATCTCTCACCGAAAGTGGTTTGAAAGAAATCTTTTGTGCTTCATCGGTGAGGCATATACACTTTGTTATGACATTTCACTGAAGACTTTCAACTCCTGCCGATAAGTAGCCTCCCACCATCGGTCAGTAAGACAAAAGATAATCATCTAGACATAATGCCGATATCGCAAAGCTCACACCAATGAACCTCCATATATTTAGTCAGGGAGACACTTCAAGCTCGATGAGATGGTACCTTGACGACAAAACTCCAGCCTATAAGTGCATCCTCGGTCACCAAAACAACATGAATGTTATGCCGATAGCCACCTACAGATGAATGCCAGTTGCTGTAACAATACAAAGGTCTTGCCGATGGACCTACAACAGATAAATATTAGCAGAAAAAAACAATGGGTCAGGAAACCCAAATAGAGTCATGCCGATATGGACCAAAATGTGGAAAACGCAGACATAGATGATTTATGGGACAAATATGAGCCAAAATTTGAGTAAACATATCATGAAATGAAGAAAATATGCATAAGGAAGGACTCATATGGAGACTCAGGGGGTATGAAAGATAGGAAAAAATCATCAAATTTTAATAGTTCCAACAAGATGTATGTCACTTCTAGATGAAATATTAGTCACCTGAAAGGCTGCAGTTATCCCAGAATCACAGGTTTTATTTGTGTCATCCAACTTTTTGATTCAAAATTTATGACCATTGCACACATAGCCTTGTGGTGTTTCACCTGTAATATGTCAAACATGTAAAAATTATTGCATTATTAGTTGATAAACATATTTATTCTTGGCCGAATATATGCAAAGAAAAAAAAACTCAACATATATATACATCAATATCATTGAAAATAATTAAACAATATGGGTGATTAATATATTTGCTAATATAAAGAATATTAATGGTACATATTTTATGCTTTATTTATTAGTGATGAACTAACAACAAAAATAGATGAAAAAAGATGACATATATGACATGCCTTAACATTCATGAGATTTCTATGTTGGATAAACCATTCATAACATTCAAGTTCACCAGCAACAATACAATAGAGAGAAGAGTTGTTTGAGAGCCTTCACAAAGGGGCTTGTATGCCTTCTAAATTACAGGTAAATCATGAACATCTCAAAGTCATCTCGATCATTATGATCAGCTGCGCCACTAAATGTGTTATGGATCAATGTATTTGTACCATCATCTTCAATTGTGTTTTCTGGTGCATGATCATCTTCTTCCATAGGATCATTAACTTCATCTTCAATATTCACAACTCCATGTTCCTCCACTTGCAAAACCACATTCTTCGGGCCGTGATAATCCATATCATGTGCCCTAGGGCGGCCCACCTTTATAATAATGATTGACACAAATAAACCATGATCATGATCATGTGATTTTTTATATATATAAAGAATGTTAAAATGATATAAAAATTTACAAATTCAATCAATATAAAGACATATAATGAACAACTTACCAATGGATGATAATCATGCCCCCCTTCAACATGACTATGTTGCTTACAATGTTTCTCAGCTATTGGGATTAAAATTCTTCTTGTCTTTAAGCCCTTGCAATTATTGCAAGGACAATAACATTTCCCATCACTCTTTCTTTTCAATCTATCCCACAATCTAGCAAGTGTCTCTTCATTTTGTTTTGCACTATTATTATCTGACATGATTTTTCTTTACCAAGCTTGAATATTTAGATTTTCAAAAAATATCAAACACACTCCAATAATTTTTAATTATAGACAGCTAACAAAATCTAATAATTTTTATATTTTGCACCAAAAAAATTCAACCTATAACATCCACAAACTGTCACAAGTATAGAAAATTCACAAGTATAGCAAAACACCATCGCAAGTATAGATAAATTGTCGAACTCACTTTTATTTATTAAAAAAATTTCATTGGAACCTCGACGAACGTTAACCATATACCCATTAGCTAACAAATTAAGGAGGCTAACCATATGTCAGCCCATAAATTGATGGAAGGGGATGGTTGACTTTGAGTGTATATCAAAATAGCAACGGAAATCACAGAGCATCACAATTTCAACAAACGTAGGGCATAAATTTATTTATTTTTTTAAATTTCACATTAAATACACAGGTACCCAACGATACATCTAATTATAAATCTTTTGTTGGAAGTTTCATCGTATTTTGTAGTTAAATGAGTTGGTGAATGCAAATTTGGGATTTGTGTACAGTTCCATGTGACATATGTTACATTGAAATGCAGAATTTGGCAATATGTACTTACATTCCCCATATCTTTTGCATTGATTTCATGCCATTTGGTGTGACATGACATTCTAATGTTCAACTCTTTATTGGTTGGCACCTGACAATGCTTGCTGGGTACTTATAGCCAGCTTATCCATTTATTGGGTAGTTGTCCTTCCACCTCTCTATGGTACAATTGGGAGTTGGTGTTTTTATTGCAAGCTTGTGTGACTGCCCCTCATATTGGCATGGTAGTAACTCTAGTTCTTTTAAAATGGAGTTTCGATACATTACACTCATTATCTTGGCTTGTTCTTGCACTGTGAAAATGGAAAACTCCTTCAAAGTTTTGGTCCCTGCTAGGTTTGATGAGATCCATGATAATCAACCACTTAACACTAAAAAGATGTGAAGGAATTTTATAATTGAATGCAAGAAAATTGCTAAGGAAATTCCAATTATGCTTGGTGAAGAATGGGTAGAGTTCCATGCCATGGCACTGCCTCACAAAACTGCATCAAGATTTGTTTCAAATCTCATGGATGTTCTTTGGAGTGTCAAGATGGTGAAGTTTTTAGTAGGTACATACATATTTCTTCACATTTGTCCACTCTCCTCATTGCAACCTGCACTGGAAGGTTACGACATTTTGCACAAAATGAATATTGTTGGGGGTATACTTTGTCATCAACATATTTTATCTCACAGGCGCCTTTCTACTCTGCTTTGTTCAATGGCTCATGCACTCATTGATGACTATTCTCGTGAGTTTGATCATCGTTTATTCAGATTAAGATTTCACTATGGTAATGTTGTTTGTGACAAAATTTAGAATCTTTATAACACAACACATTTTCTAAGCTGCCATGCCCTCATAGAGCCTCATGAGGTTGCCTAGTTACCTCCTCCAACAGACATTGCCTCCTCTGAGGAAAGTTCCACTTAATTCTCTCTTGCAATTGGGTTTCTTTTGATTATCTGGGATACAATTTTTTTATCATACTGTGGGGTTGGAATTATCTCCTGGCTTTCTCCATCCATCTCTCTTTGTTTCCTTGCATTTTCGGCTAGCATTTTGTGCCCTGTAGGTTGGTAGTATTCAAGTTTGGGCATTGCTGGTTTTTTGCAACCTTGACCAGATATGGTTACTCTTGGGGTTGCTCGGGGTCCATATTTGAACCTTCGCCACTCCTCTCCTTTTGTGACCTTGGTTTACTTTGGCCCATTTTGCTTGGTACCACATTTTGTGATGTATTTTGGTGTTGGGTTTTCATATGTTTTGCACCACATCTGTGTTGCATCTGACTACTTGGCACCACATTATGAGATGTTCCTTGGTGCTAGGTAGGCCTATTTGATTTCATGTCAACAAATCTTCAAATTTCCCACGTTAACGTCAAACTCGGGCAAGAAATACCTTTTTTTAATGTCAAACTCGGGAACGTGAACAGTGACCTGTACGCCCAGCCGCGACACTGCCCAATCATGAGAGTGACGTGCAGAAAACGGAAACGAAAAATATATATTTTTTGGACTCACTTAAAAAGTCAGAGCTTAGTGTGTTGCTCTTAAATCCAGCCGTCCTTCTGATTTAAGTTTCGCAGAGTACAAATGCTGTATAAGAATTTTTTCCTGCAATTTACCCTGGATAGAGCTCTCAGTGAAGAATTGAGATGTTGGTGATCTCAATTCAGATTGAAACTCCGATATCCATATTCATAGAAATACAGATCCCCATTTTTTGGGAAATAAGAGTTGAGCTTCGATATCCATAGAAATACGAATTAGGCCGCAGATCCCCATTTTTGGGGAAATAAGAGTTGAGCTTTAGGTTCGAAGCCATGGATGAGAAGTTATCCAATCCACTTCCAGAGTAAGTATCGGCTTGTGAATTCTTAAATTAGCCGATGATTTTCTAAGACACGATATTTACTTACGCTGTCAGATTCAGACTTCTATATGTTGTTTCAAGACTCTTATTGATTGGAATTGAATGATATACATTCACTGACTTAATAACTGCAAGAAATATACCACATATTTAATCACTGATGAATTATTGATTTGCATTGTCTGTATTTATTTATTTAGATTAATTAATCATATTATTGGAATTGTTTAATTGCAATTTTTTTTGGTGCATGGCATGATAGACATTTGTGTTGAGCTGGGTGAGGATTAGAAGATACGTATGCCCTCCATTTTATGAACTTCCTGTTGGAGTATAGTCCCTTCTGTAGCTGATCTTTTTTAATACTGCACTAAATAGGTATGAGTACCGATGGGCAGATGGCGTCCAAATAAAGAAACCTATAGAGGTATCGGCACCGAAGTACGTGGAATATCTAATGGACTGGATTGAGGCTCAGCTTGATGATGAATCGATTTTCCCCCAAAAACTTGGTAATTGGTGATCTCATTTATCAGCTTCCTAAGGAAATCTTGTACATGGTTTCCTTCTACCTATATCAAATTTGCAGTTATAAAGCTACTCTCATATTTTTTGTTTATTAAATAGGTGCACCATTTCCTGCAAACTTCAGAGATGTTGTTAAAACAATATTCAAGCGATTTTTCCGTGTATATGCACATATCTACCACTCCCACTTCAAGAAGATTGTGAGTCTGAAAGAAGAAGCACATCTTAATACCTGCTTCAAACATTTCAGCCTCTTCACATTTGTAAGTTCTATTTGTGTTCTTTGTTTACTTATTTTAATTTTTTGCAATACAGCTAAAACTTTGATATTAGTTTTTGAATGGATTCGAGGCTTCTCTTTTTATTGTCATTTAAGAAATGGAAGAACTGTTCATATTTTTAGTTAGATGATTTACTTAATTGGAGTTAATTTTAGCCCATAGCATGTTTTTTTTTTACTTATACAGTTCAAATTGGTTTCTTTTGATGCAAATTAATGAGCCTCCTTCAATGTTCACTTTCCTAATTGTCTTCTGCTCACATAACTTTGTACCTTCATATAAAGCTTTAAAGTCTGCCTCATTGTTGGAGCGAAGCTGGAGTTTTTCCAAAACTGACCATATGAGGAGTCCTGCCTCATCCTTGATAATGCAACCTGCACCTGAGACCCTGGGATCACGTCTTGAGGCCCCACTGAAATTCATTTTCAATCTACCTCTATGAGGGGTCAAATTTTATTTTTATTATATAGTATATATTTAGGTTTTAATATTTTTCATTAGATTTTATTTTTTAACTTTATTAAGAAAATTTAATATTAAAGTTTTATACATGTTTTATTTAATTATATTATTTGGGCAATGCAATTGTTTGCACTTCAAATATGAATTTGGGTTTGTTATTTATCGATTATGTATTTCTACATCTTATATAATTTTGAAAGCAATTTAGTAATTGTTATCTATTTCAATGTTTGTGAATTTATTTCTTATTTAGAAAGAATATATCTATATCTATATCTATATCTATTCGTTGAACTTAATAAATTGTGATTAAATGACAAATTGTTTTTGAATTTTAACCTTGCGAAACACAAATAAACAAGAGCTGCAGAGCAGCGAAGTTCCTGCCAAAATGTGCAAGAATAGTCATGTTTTTATTTGTTGTGTCTATTATGTTTTAGCAACAGTGTTGATATTATAACAACTTAATAGTAATCTTGGAATTTTTCAGATTATGACATGTAATAAAGTGCAAGAATAGTCATGTTTTTATTTGTTGTGTCTATTATGTTTTAGCAACAGTGTTGATATTATAACAATTTAATAGTAATCTTGAAATTTTTTAGATGATAACATGTAATATCATAAACAAATTATTTGAATAATGTGTTAGGCAATCTATTGATAGACCTAGTGAAGGATACTTATAAGCATGATATAATGATTTTACTCCAAATGAGAACAATAGCATGGGTATATTAGGTCACATCATCATTTGTAGAATGCTCATCTAGGACTGCATCAAAAACAAATTCATGCTTCTCTACATGTGGTGTGAAGCCCACCTAAAGGAAAACATTTGTTTAAGTCATAATACAATGTTTTGGTCTCTAAGCTGAATGCTACTATTTAATTGCTTTCAGAATATAGAGCAAACTAGGTTTCTCAAATTCACTATGTTATCCAATACATATAATTTTTGAAATATTTGGTGATGCCTTGTGTTCTAATCAACACCTCATTGTTTTAAACCATACACTATTTCCTAAGTTTAGTTTAGTTGAACTAAAAATCAAACCGAGGTGCCTAGTTTTGCTTTAGTTTCATTTTTAGTTTGTCTTTAGTTAGGGAGTGTTCGAGTTAGTTCTAGTTAGCTTTTTATTAGATCCACAATTATAGGAACTTGGATTTCTATAGAACTCTGGTTCTAGATCATTTATAGGGATCTTGTCACGACCTCTCTCTCTACTACATTGGCGGACTATGATGCTAATTTTCTGTATAAATGAAACACTTGTTTTAAATGGGAATTGACTCATAAATAGTAAATGTCATATTTCACATGTTAGTAAACTTAAGGCACACACATGCTAAATTTTTTTTAAAAAAAATTAATGCTCACCAACTAAAATGCTTACCACGTCTCCAAAATCTTGGAAGCTAGATTTTGGCATTTATGATTAATTGGAAAATTTGATGAAGTTACTGACCAAGCTATAATGAGCTGTCCATGAGTCGTCTAACGCCGAATTCACTTCCGAATTCACTAACTTTGTATTATTCACGTGGATAGTAATACAACAACCATAATAAATTTTCAAGCTAACCTTGACTACAGATTGGAAGGAATTTAATATAGTTTTATCTATAAAGCTGATGGATGAATTGTGCTGAAGGGGGCTCCAGTTCTGCATTTTGATTCTTCTTTTTCTCTCCTTTCTTCCACATCATTCGAGATAGTTTCATTCTCAGAAGAAAAAAAAAACAGTCCTAGAAAAATTCAATCACAGACCCTGGGATTCGATGTGAGGCTTGGTTCACGACTGCAAGGAAGACTTGGCTGAGGCGAGGCAACTTAGGGACTTATTTATTGTCCACCTCTTGAATCTCCATCACCAAAACAACGCTGTCAGGTAGGTAACTTACCCAATCACTGGCTACAGTATGTTTGATTTTCGATGCCTGCTCTGTCATAAAATTCAATTAAGCAAGTAATTACAAAGATAGGAGCTTGTAAACCTATGCAGACTATACGAAATATATGCAGATTTTTGTTTATGCCAAAGGCTGAAAGATACACTACTTTTTCCCTAGAATCTTAAAAATTTTCACAACTCTTCACATATAAGCATCTATAATGAATTTTGCTCGTGTTTTCTTCGATACTCATTTTTACTTTGCTCGTGTTTTTTTTTTTTTTACTTTACCAATGTATGCTTCTTCAGCTTTATCTATTTCTTCTTCACATTGGTTTGATCAATGTGGAGGTTCACACAATTTAAGTGTTTTAATATATGGAGAGAGGCACATTTTCAAGACTTCACAAATAAGATTAATAGAAATAGATTAGTATGGTATTCTAATTTTTGTTCAAAATACTGATATTTTTACATTTTTACTTCTCTGCTTCTGGCAATCAATATCTGTCATCAAATTAGTATTTTAAGAAGAAAAAGAAAATCATTCTAATGAAAATACATGCAACCGTTATTTTGTTTTCTATGGAGGTAAAAATATATTTATCCTTCACTCCTTATATCTCTCCTTATTATTAGGCATGTTAGAATGGCCGTTTCGGTTCACACGTACCTCCTTATATATAAAAAAACATATTCTAATTCCCTCCCCACGATTTCCTAAACCTAAGGCTAATATGCACACTCTCCTTTAAAGCCTAAAATACACGGGTAAAGTAACTTCTCATGATTCTTTCCATAAAAAAAAAGGGAAGAAAGGAGAATACAAGTTAATTTCAATAAAGAAAAGAAGATTAGTTAATATTTTAACTTTCTAAGATAAAACCTTCTAATACTTTTTTTTAAGTTTAAATTTTTTTTTGAAGATAGTTAGGAAAAGAAGATTAGTTAATATTTTAACCTTTTAAGATGAACTTTTCAAATACAATGAAAATTTATAAGTTTAAATATTTATGTGAATATATTTTCTCTTATAATAATTAGAAATATGTAATTGATATTTAGTGTAGTTAGGCTTGAAAAATTTCAATATAATCAATCTATGGATTTCATTAACCCAATATCATGTAATAATATCGGTAAAATTCTTTTTATTTTTGTTAATCAAACTCTAGAACTTATAAAATAAATTAAATTTGTTAATTAATAAATACTGCCCTTTGGTTAGTGCTATCGAAACATACAAATCCTTATTTTTGATTCTTGCAAATCTTCTATTAACACATATTTAGTCTAGGCTCTTCAATTGCAAATATAGAAAATGTGAAGCCTCTTCTTACCTAGAAGTAATCTTCTATAAAAGATAGACAATATAAGAACTTCATGGAATAGCCCTAGTTAAGTGTCGGATAAATATTTTATTATAGAATCATTGTAATTTTCATTTTCTAATGCTACATAAACTATCTAGACAATATAGATATGATTTTGAAAAGATAGAATGATAAGCCCCTCAACAATGCTTGAAGATGTTTAACTCTAGGGATTCTTGCATAAATTTGGCAAGGGATGTACAAAATAATATATGTTATGAAATACCCCAAAATAATGCATGTATTTTATGTGCTTACTTAATTATGTTGTATGGGATTTCTTTTATGAATAGATATGGTTTAATAGATGGTTAAATAATTCTTTTAATGTCCATTAGAACTTATTATAAGTTCTTGACCAATGCTCATTGATTCATTTAATCATCTTAGGTTTAGATTTCCTGATGAATGTTGTTAAAGTCGCCGTGCACTTGAGTTTCCTTTTCCTTATAAAGATTAAGTATGTTAGATAAAGCTTTGGAAATTAATCAAAGAAGGAAAAACAAAACCAGCGGCGTTCGGTATTAATGGTGCCTCTGGCTCACATTTACGGGTAATGCTATCGCGCTTGAGCTACTGCATCTATAGCCTAACACAGCTGCAATAACGACGTCTGTGGCATCGTCCCTATAAATCATCGGGGAGAAATAAGGGGCACTGGTTAATTTAATCCAAAGGGAGGGAAATCCCCTTTGGATCGATAATCTAAAAAGATAAAACAAAAGATGAATCAAATCCGCTAGTGACAACCTAGAAAACTGTAATTTAGGAATTTTCAATGGTGCAATGTAATTCTGACTCAAAGATATAATCATGTGGATAATTTATTAGGGAATCATTTAAACGGGTCAAGGGAGACGAACATCATTAGGGAGTAGGGTTAGATGAATATTATTAGATAAACAATAAATGGTCAAGGCAATCATTTATTATCCATGATTCCCATCGTGGGTAGCAACCGCAGAGGAACTGTCTAGGGGAAATAAAAAAACCTAGAAAGGGTTGTGTACCAGCTTTATAACAGTCCACATAAACATAGCCTAGAAAACATAACTACATCTTTTATGCCTTGATCCCGTTTGGAAGCAGTCTGGGAAACGAAGGATGCTCCCAGTACTCAGGCGTTCGGGAATGGAGTTTAGGGTTGGAGAGATCACATAACTAGTTATAAGAGATAATCAACTAAAATACATACAACTATACTCAGAAGAATCCCGCATGGATTGCTTGATTCCCTGGGGCCTTTAGGCTAAATTCTGAGGTGGGTTTCAAGTTTAGAATTACCATTTACATACCCCTGAGGACAACGACCTCGGTACACTTTTAGTGGAAAGTGTGGTCATCAGGGAAGCGACTCAAGATCCAGATGATCCCGATGAGTCTGAGACTCTAGCCAGAGCACATACCTATCATATGATAGATGCCTGCCTCATTTAGGTGGATGCCTATTCTGATTATATGAATAGATGTGTTCCTATTCCATATGAATAGATGAAGTGAATTCTTGTTCCATATGAACAGATGATATACCTATCCTGTATGGATAGAAGTTCCTTAGTATACTTGTGAATGAATACTTGAACACAAAAAAAAAAAAAGTGGTGTTCTCAGTTAGAATTAATTGGGTCTTTACAGATCTATTTTTTATGTAATGTTTGTAACCAAATATATACACTCTCAACATGGATTTTCCTACTAACTTTGTGAAGATATAAAATTGTTGATTAATCAAAGGATTATGCCTATTCTTGCATTCATCTAAATTTGGTATCATGGTAATGGTATGATTGTTTCATTTTAATCTAAATTGATGAATTAATGAAATTTTGTAAACTTTATTATGGAATTAAGTAGGTTTTGTCTTAGATCTGTGCTTTCTTGATGGTGTTCTGATTTGATAAAATCTAAAACTATATATATATATATATATATATGTTTTATTTCCCCAGAAGATTGCATCACCGTCAATAGTAAATGTGTGAAATGTTATTTACTTCAATGGTGGTTTGAGAAGATTTTGTTTATTTTCTCAGATTTGATTTGTGAAACGATTCCTGTCATTGTTTGTTAAATTAAATTTATTTAACTTCCTTGTTACCCTATCTATCTTTGGAACTTTATTTTAAATCACGTTTGGAATTATTAAAAGAGCATGGAATTGATACAAATCTGCTATATATCTAAACATGCAAAGTGTTTATTAAATTGTTAGAATCATTATTTTGAAATTTCATGTGGGAATTTAGAGTTCTAATGAAACGTAATATTCCTATATATTCTCCTTATTTTTCCTCTTCTAATAATAACCCTCAAGATTATCAACTTATGCAAAGGAAATGCCCTCTTGTAGGCTTGGTTAAAATTAATGTTGATGGTGCTTCAACAGATAGTGCTAGAAATGTTGACATGGGAGGTGTTTTTTGTGATCATGATGGCAGAGTCAAGTTCTAGCTTGTAGGTATTCTTCACCTTGGTTCTAATAATGTTGCAGAGGCAATATCCATTCACCAAGCTCTTTTACATGCTAAGCAAAGGAATTTTATCAATATTATTTTGGAATTTGACTCTAAAATTTTAGTTAATCATTTCAAAAGAAATACCTTCTCTTACTTCATGTAGTGACAATTGAATGAATCTAGGAAACACATTAACATCCTCATTTAAGGTTTCAATGTTGTTAAGTGGAACCATACTAGAGGAGAAGGAAATTAGGTTCTTAATTTTTTGGCTAAATCAATTTCTAATTGGAATGACAATAATGTTGATATTTGAAATGACCAAAATTTCCCTATCTAGGATATGAGCAAACACCTTAGTGATTTTATGAATGTTGACTACAATTCCCCTCTAGATTTTTGATTCATTCTACTATGTTTCTTGTTGGTGTGTTGATCCTTTTATTGTTCTTCCTATATATTTCACCATAGTTAAATTTATATTATTAGTATTTTTTAAATGATTTAAATACAATGGCCCAATTTTATCACATAAGCACAAAATTTCTTCTAATTTGTAAAACATGAGCAATATTCATAGAAGCAAAATAAAAATTTCCTTATCTAGGAAATTTGAAGGTTTCTTTATCTCTTGCTAATTATGTATTTTCAATTCATTTGAATATTCTTGATACTCAAGAATTGATGTCATGATTATTTTTAATATAAAAAAACTACTTTATAATCAGTTATTATTTAAAAAAATTTTTATCTCTACGTTACCAAAAAAAAATAAAAAATAAAAGTATAAATAATATATTAAGTATCTATTAAGACGTACATTTAATAATTAACTCTATCTATCAAACCAATATTTTATGAAGATTACTTTATAAATCTAAAAATATTTTTTATTTTTTAAAATATATTATTAATATATATTTTACTATATAATTTTTAATCTTCTTCCAAAAGATGGCCTAGATGCATGTGGAAAAAAAAATTAAAATGTACTTTGATCTCTATATGTATTTTTATAAAAAAAATAGTCTTGATAAGAGAATCATAGTTTATTATAATGTTTTTGGATTTAAGTGTATAGTTATTTTGAGTATTAAATAATTAAGTAGTTAAATTTAATAATGATATTTATAAAATTAATTTTTTAGTCATTTTAAAATCAATTAGTATAATTCATAAAAAAAAATATTTGATAATATTTATTTTTATAAATATATTATTATAATTAGTTTTGTTTAATTAATTATTGTTAACATAATTTAAATAAATAAATAGTTCTTAAAGTGAGAAATTAAAACATAATTTTAAATAAATAAATAAATATTTTAAATAAATAAAAATGGTTCTTAAAGTGAGAAATAAAATAGATATATTTATATTAAAAATTAATGATTTTATTTTTCAAAGGCTATTAAAATATGGTTTAATTTATTTTCAATTAAAGAGTTATTTTTAATTATTTAGAATTATTAAAATATATTACTTTATTTACATGATTTATTTACTTAAAACTATTTTAAGATATTTTATTTGCTATTTATTATTGTTATTAGATTATTGAATAAAAATATAAATTAAAAAAAATTGAATAGATGGAAAGGAAATCAAAATAACTTTTAGATAAATAAAAAAAGTAATTATTAAATAGATATGAACTATAATAAAATATTAAATAACATAACTTTTAAGTAAACATATTACTACTTTAATTTACATGTTAATTCACATAATAGTTGAGTTAAATTCATTTACAATTTAGTAATCTAAATTAGTGCTAGGAAGTAAATAGACTAGTGAAATTAAATTTACTTAAACACTTGAGCCAATTACATTCCAGAAAATTAATTTTAGATATTTGTTTTGTTAAATATTTTGCATATTTACTTTAGAGTTATTCAAATATTTGTGAAGTAGAAAATAAATATGAATTCTCATTGGTTTAAATCAAAGTTATAAAAAACCTTGTTACTTAGATGCCATAAACAGAAAGCTTGGGGGTAATAATCTTCTTACATTTGGCTTATTTTTCGACCTGTTCTCCAGAGACTTTTGGAGTGAAAAAATCCTTGTTAAACACTAGAGGAAGCTTACTTCTATTTTTAAAATTTTTGCTAACTGACTATCATTGAACTTGACAGTTAAATGCATTTACCATCCTTTCTGAATCAAACATATTAGTAGTACTCATACACCTTTTAACACCTTCTCTCAACCACCGTAATGTACTTTTAACTTGTGCACCCTGAGCTTTACATTGCCAGAATAGTTTTATTTTCCTTTTCAAATTAATAAGGTCTTCTAAATAAGATTTTCTAAAGGGACCATTTTGCATGAAACCATCGAACCTAATCAATTTATCCTGGGCTCTTCTCTAGCCATTATTCCTGATAAAGGCTTTCATTTTTTCCATACACCATCAAGAACTACTGAAAGCTTGGAATGTAGAAGCCAAAATTTCTGAACCAGATTTATTACCAGCGAAAGTGCTTGAAATTTATTCAGACAAAAAGCAAATATCAGTTTTTTAGGCAAGGAACATTTAGTTTATCAATGAAATTGCTCCTTATTGTCTGATTCACCTTCTCTAAAAACAAACTCTACAAAGATAAGATGATGGTTTCAAAGAGTGAAGGAATTGCTTCAATAAGGTTTAAGTTGTCCTTATGTAATTAGCCGATAGGCTATTCTAGGTGTGGAATCCCACCGGATTCGTCTGATGTCTGACGCCTGAAAGATTTCTAAAGTTTTCCGGTAATAATTTTAGGTGGTGGATGATGGGGGTGAGGCCCCCTGTACTGTGCACGGTAATAGGAATGGGGTAGGTACGACAGGTATGGTCAAAGGGCATGGCACCCCTGTCCACGGATGGCATGTACGAGCGGTGTGAAGGGTCTGAAGGACTATCAGTAGAGTCCTTCCTCCTCCCATTTCTTATACGATCTTCCATTGCGCTCGGTTCTTCAATTCGGATTTCGCAGAGGCTTTTTGTAGAGATGTCTTTTGTTTCCAGTTTTCCATGAGTTCTTTTAAGCGCTGTCAATTGGTGTTACAAGGGTTTGAGTCTGAGTCATTCGGTATCTTAAGGTTTTGGTTTTTCTTGAAGAGCACGATTTCGGGGTTTTTTTTTTGAGGATTTTCTGTTTGTTTTGTGGCTTTCTTGAGGATTTTCTGGTTTTGTTTGTTCTGTTTTTGAGAGATTGCGTTCTTTGTTCTTTTCCCCCTTAATGCAGTTTGGTTTAGAACGAAAGCCTGACTCTCCCCATGTTGCGCCTCTGCGAAGGAGAGGCCATGGCCGTCAACATGTCGGTGGGCATGCAACGTCTCTTCTCCTCCTTTCCTTCCTAGGACTTGTTCGCTGAATTCTTGAAAGAGATTTCCCCCAAGGCCGTGGTTGTGCTTGACGGAGAAATGTGCCCCTCTTCGTCCTCATTCGTCCAGCAGTTTGTGGAAGCGCTTCAGTTCTACTCATTTCTCTTCGACTCGCTGGACGCTATCAACAGCATGAACACAGATGCTTGTTCTCATAAAAAATCTGGAAATTGGCGATGGAAGCAAGTGAACAAACCAATCAATGTCTGTGTGGGTGGGCAACTATTAACCTTTTTGACATTTACAAAGACAATATGGAAATTAAAGGTGCAGTAGTGAGTGCAATATTTTCACTGGTAGCAGATTGGGGTTTCACCCTCACACGTGAACTCTATGCAATAAAAACGGTCTTGTCACACCGATCCCAGTCCTAATTCGCTTTTCCTCAGAGCACTCTGCAGGAGTAAATATGAGTTGTCATATGGCAGTCATTCATATCTTGGCATTAAATGGTGGAGGGTGAGGATATCTCGCCAGAGAACATGCCTTATAAACTACTTTGGCCTTAGATTGGTTATCTGACCTCTGTCACCGCCACCAAGCTCAGACCCGCATTCAAAAGGAAAATGGCTTGGAGTAGAGGAAATGGGGAGTTGCACGTTAAGAGAGAACGAGAAGAGTAAAGTGAGATAATGCGTTTAGGGTTTAGGCATTTTTGTTTTGGATGTGAAATGATATGAAAATTTGTTTAGGAATAAGTAATTCGATGTGAATGCAAGCAACCTTTAATAAACTAACTTGATATGTTAGGCTATAGCTGTCAGTTGGTGCCTCCAAAATTTAATTTGTATCCTTCTGCCTGTGTACTGGGGGTGTTTAAATGTGCTGAGTCCATGAAGTATACCATCGCTGACTCCACAGAAAGGAGAATAACTCTCAGGAAGAACTTTATCAACCAGTTTAATGATTGTTGCTGGAATAGTATTACCACGATAAGAAGGACAAATATTAGTAGGTAAATAATATTCACGTAAATAAAATGAGTGTTATTAGCAATAATTTATTACTGTAACAGTTACAACAATATCTTTATATCATTAAAATAAAATTTAATTAATAACCTGTTCATAAAAAAAAACGGTGGCAAAATTTAAATTAATAATAATTTTAACACTATCGTGTAAAAGAAAATTTGGACCAATCGACCTTCTAAGTTACAGACCTTTCATTGTATAAAATATATTATGTTGTAAAACCATCTTTGCATAGCATACCGAGTAAAATTAAGTTCCGTTTGTTCATATCCAAATCTTCTCGCATCTCATCACCAATTGACTTTTCCTATTTTTCCCCCTGCCCCTCAATATATTTCCAGAATATATTATGCTATTGGCGTAACCATTGCACCTCGTTGGGGTGCAAGGGCTAGTTTTTAACCAACTCATAGAATCTTTTCTTAATTAAGATTTTGTCCCAGTGAGAATATATTCTGGCTTTTCCAAGTGAGAAAATATTCTGGCTTTTCCATTTATGATGAACACATCATTTACACCACATGAATTTACTTGGAAACCCATTTTTGGCAAGGGAACTAAAAATATGTAGTCTTCTCTTTATTGTGCTCCATTTAACTAATTCAATAACGTTAAACTCAAAAGGAAGTTCCCTATATATAACTTGTTTATTTTCAAGTTATCTCTTCATTCCGCATCATTGTACTAATTCAGTACTCTTGAAATTCAAAATGAACTCCAAGGCTCATGTATTAATCTTATTTATTTTCAAACATATTATAATCACTGCAAAAAAACCAGAGTTTCCTTTCCAAATTATCACATCCTTTCTGTATTAGCAGCATAAAGGCTAGAAAATTTCGATCTTTATCTTCATTCTGTGAAATTATTTGTATAAGTTGTCATGGAGAAAACATACTGAATTAAATAATCCTGAAGGGACAGCAAAATAACAGCATTCTTTTTTACTTCATTGTGATGAGGAAAAAACAAGGTTAATTTTTTTATTTTTTTTTTAATAAAATGGGTGTTGTTTTCTGAGTCCTTAGCTTCTACAATAAAATAAATCACAGACTATCCTTTGTCTTTTCAGAACCATACTCATTCTGAGAAACATGCATAACTCTTCTTTCCTTCTCCATGCATCCCAAGGTTGAGTTTTCTTAAGAATTAGATCCTAAAAGTTCAGGCAAGTTATCAAAGTTTCTCCTAGACTCTGATATTTCCACTGTGATCGAGCTAGACTCTGAACACAAAACAAAGGGTATATGAATTCAAATTTGTTAAAGTGAGCAAACATTGAGCAAGAGTTCCTTGTGAAGCCATAAGGTGTTGTAAAATCAATGTGTGTGAACTCTAATCAAGTTTACAGGGAGATATCAGAGTGAGTAAATAGTGATTGGCGATTGCAGGAGTTGCTGGCACTGTGTTGAAACTTAATGAGAACTCACATATCTGAGTCTGAGTCAGGTGTGGCAAGTCTGTAGCCTCAACTCGATGAGTCTGCATAAAAAACAGAAAATCAATTCAAAATTGAAAAAAACTATCAAAAATGTTTTTTATGTATGATATTTTTTTAATTTCCAAGTGTTGGCTGAGATTTTCCATTAGTTAAAGAACAGCTGGCCGAGTTTTCAAAGAGTCTGAGTCTCAACACTATGGTTGCAAGTAAACAGAGTTCATACATCACATAAACTTTGGGAACTGTCATTGTTAGGGATTCCAATGAGTTGCTGGCTTGTGGTGTCCTTGAGAAGTATGTGTAACTCCTTAGTCTCTTTTAAGATTAATTTCAGGGCTTTCTCTTGAATAACGTTTATATCTAGACTTTTTTCAACAAGATTTTGTCCCATAATGTTATTTATAGACCAATGTTAACAAATTCATGATAAAGAAAAACCAACAATATTGATTTTCTTTCAGCAGGATATTGTGACATAATAGTATCTTTGTAGTTAATACCAATGTTAATACTTGATCAGGAAAGATTAACAAAGGTCCCGAAAAATACGAAGTGAGAATATTGCGTAAATATTGGATAATTCAAAAAATTTGGGAAATTGATGAACTGTTTAAAATTCTCTAAAAAAAAGTCTATAGGCTTCTGGATGTTACTTTTGTGCAATTTTTTTGAGAAAATTTGTTTTCCTCGAGAAGAGTTCTAATTTACAAAAATTGTTGTTTCTAATTGGCCCAAGGAAAATTGAGATTAATTGCCTATTTCAGAAAGAGATCTTTAAACTGCTTTAGAAATTTAGGACATTCATTTGTCTTTCTAATGAGCCAAGGTTTTGTTGTACAAAAATCAAGGGTATTTAAATGGTAAACCCATTGATCACATACTTGTACTTGACTTGGACTCAGTGGACCAGAAATTTCTGACTCCGCAAAAACTCAGCAACTTAAAAAAATACTAAAATGTCTTTGAAAAACACGAGTTTTATACAAAATGCAGTTGCAAAATGTATCAAATGGCATTCCTCTACTGTTAGGTGCATGCCATTCAATGTAATTTGCAAATTTTTGTTTGAAACATTTACCCACACACTTCCTTGTTCTGGGCAGCCACTTATATTTACAAAGATCTGTCTTTGCACTGCTGACTGTGTGTTTGTCTTCAACAAAGCACATTTTCATTTCAAAATGATGTTTCTATGCACAAAGTTGTGTGTCCAACTGTGCTCTTGTAGACTTGATAAACTAAAACTTGCTTTCTCCCTTGTCCTGTGTGTGCTTCACCCTTTACCTGCGATTTGGAGTTTGAAAAATCTTTTTGTTTTGATACCCTAAGGCACATGATTATGTGCATAAACAATTTTCAAAACTCAAAAACCTCTTCTCTTTTTAGCATTTGCTGCTGATAGTGTATAGAGGATTCCTGTGTCTCTAAATATCATGTGCAAGGTTTAAAAAGGTCAAAAACTGTGTGTTTGCAAGTTATATGCTTGGACTTGCAGAGTACTCTCCCAAGTTTGGGCATAAAACTTGCCAAGTAACCTCCTCTTCTGAGTTGCGAGTTAAGCTTGAAAATTTTCCTTCTGCAAACTATGCTTGAACCAACTGTTATATGGTATGGGGCTTTGTTAGGAAATAGTTACCTGACTTTCACTAGGCACCTATTTGAGAAATAAGCAGCAAGCAACAATCTGGCATTCATTGACGAGAATGTTTTCAGTAGTTTCTATCTTAAATACTTCAACAGTTATAATTAAAATACTGTAAACTAACAAGATCAACTTTGAATAGTGAAGATGGCATAGAAAATTCTATTTATTATTAAGATATAACATACAATGTTTATATAAACATATAGCTGGAGTCCTTAGAATTTAAAATTGTGTGATTTGAGTTTCCAGAGTGCAGCATTGATGACTGTCAATTTGGAGTACAATATGCTCTTGATGTGTCCTATTTCTATCTTTTTATTAGAAATTGAAGTGTTTGACTGTTTGAATACACTTGGAGAGTATTTAACGTGTTTCCATAGACATTTTGTGCTCTTATTGGTTTCTAATCTGTAAAGAGAAATTGTGTTGCAAATCTAACTGATGACACTTAACTCTCCTCCTGAACTTAACTGAACCTTGAACTCCTAGAGATAAGTTATGCATTATAATGTGAGTGTTATGTTGCCCTTGTGAGTTTCAAGGATCCTAAGGAATTCCTGTCATTTTATGAGGTGTGGAGCAGCATTGCTCACTGATTGCTGCTGATGTTTTTTTTGTTCTTCATTCCTAATATTGTTTATCCAACTTTGCTTATGCGAGTTAAAGTCAAGTTTTGAGGAAATTTGGAAAGACTGTGGCTTAACTTCAACAGCAAATGCATATGCTTTGCATTTTTCTAGCAAAGAAGTTTCAGGATTTGTAGTGCCTTGAGAAAGTTTTCTGTTAAACTCAGTGTTGCGTTATGGTTTTTTTTTTATACAACCTAACTCTTTAACGAATAGTACAGAAAAGCAGGACCAAACAATCTCTGCTGATATATGTTTATCCAGCTACCGAGTTTTGTACCTCTTCTATTGCAATGATAAGGTTATTCATGAAATGATGTTGTTTGTGCAACAAAGGTCTTAATAAAGAACTGATAGCTTCAAATCAACTTTGTATCCACTTACACTAACTTTATATATTGTTTAATATTTTAAATTTAGTCTCTTAAATGGGGAGAAGCTAAACTCCCAATAAAACCATGTCTTAGACATGATAACATAACACCCCATTCCCCATACGATGGCATCATTGCAAGATAAGGCTGACTAATTATACGATGGCATCATTCCCCATATGTTTATATATGTTTATCTATTCTTGTCTGCTATCTAATTATACGTAATATATGTTTGAACGAGGGTCAGCTGTTGATTACTATTTCCCAAATATTATAGTTGTATTCTTCTGACCTACATCATTTTTTTCAAAGTTTGACCTAGTGTGTTATGATCGAGCTAGTTCTTCTTGTGTTGGTCTTCCATGATCAGAAGGTGCTCTATAGTAATGATTGCCGATTCCTGTTTCAGCTATTCAAAATGAATTTGAATTGTGATGCATTTTCTCCATTCAATTGTTTTCCTTCTAAAAATGTTTGCTTGGCACATATCTTTGTAACTTGCACAAATATATACCTATTGTTTTGGCTGGTAATATATTGTGATGCTTTATTTAATTAGTATTCAATGATCAATAGTTATACGATGAATATACTAACTTGTAGAGATATCTTTTCCTTTAATTTTAACAGGAATTCCATTTGATTGAGAAAAAGGAGCTTGCACCCCTTCAGGATCTGATAGATTCCATTCTAATTCCATACTAAAATGAATTTAGCATTGTAATTTTAGTTTCTGTCAATTTCCATACTTGAAAATATTCAAAAAGTTGTAAGGTTGGTATTCTCAAGGAATACCCTTAACTGATAAGTTGTTGGTATGTTTGTGCAATAAATGTATAGCTTAGTGAAGAAACCTTTTTTAATTGGGTGTGTTTTCAACGTGACTTTGTTTTAACGGTGATTCCTATATAATAAACTCATTTCTATATCCAAACTAGAGAGTCAAAGTTCTCTAGATTGCCCAATGCAATGTAGACACTTACGAATCTGGCCTTTGTCGCTGCCATGATATTTAAATAATCTCTGTTTTGTACATATAACAGATGGAAGTGGTAATATGTTGCGGTTGAGGTTGAGATTTAAAATATATATATATGTGTGTGGTGGCTAAAATCCGCATTTACCTCATATATCCAAACTTTTGAGTTATTAGCAAATGAAGTAAAAACAAATTAAGCAAACCCTATGAAATATTGAATCTTGCTTCATAATGCAATCAAAACATCAAATGAACTAAATGAAAGCATAAACAAGAATCAAAACCCTATCTCATATTGGATTGGTGTTTCTATGGAAAGAAACCCTTTCCCAATCCTTGATCATGCTAAACTAAATGATATGAAATGCCTAGATGATGATGGAAAATGCTAAGATTGTGTAGATGGAATGATATAATTTTTGGAAAATTATGGAGATTGTTGTGGAGGATTTGCTTGAGGATGAAGCCTCTATTTAAGGATTTTCAAAATGCTAAGTGTTGAAGAGGGACCAATGTGGGACTAAGATTGGACCAATGAAAGAAGGACACTTGTCATCATGTGAGTGGTTGATGCATGTGCAAGATTTGGGAAATGTGCCCAAGAGAGGGAGTTTCACATTTGAATTTGAGAGGCAAGATGAGTGGGGGACAAGGAAATAATTACAAAAAATGCAATGTTGGAGGGACAAATCAACTTGCCATGTTGAGTGAAAATGGTGATTTAGATAAATCAATAAATTGATTTATTGGTGCAAGTTGTAAAATCTAGAGAATGCAAGTGGGTGAGATTATCATTTGATCATGGTTAGATTAATGATGATTAGGTTAGCTTAATGGTGTTTAGATGATTTTGACTTTTAGGACTTAAATATTTGATTTATTTGAATCAGAAAATGATGTAATATGATTTGGAGATAAAGCTCTGATTTATTTTTGATGAATGGAATATGATTATGCATGATGTAATTTTGACGTGTCTACAATATATATCATATATTGACTAAAAATGTGAGTACAATTTGCGTGTAATTTTTATATGATGACTTCAATCCTAGTAGTAGTATCGATTCAGTTTGTAGACTACTAATTTCGTTTGCATATTAATTTCAGAATCACAAAAACAGACAATTAACTATCTGAAAAGTAAATCTTGCATTTGTCTCCAATCCCAATTTTTCCTTAATTTTAGATTTTCTTGTAAAGCATGTTCTTATTACCTGACAAATGCTTCATTCTATAAAAAGAAAAAAATGTCAAATTGAATGAATAGTCATGAAAAACACTATACTACTATATATATATGAAATGGAATATCTAGGCCATGCCAAACAAATTTCTAGAGATTAAACCCCAAAGCAAGTAACAATATTAATCATTTTTTTCATTGTCTCTAAAGACAAGACTGCAAAAGATTATCCAATATATCTGTACGCTGAAAGGCATTTCCTACAGTCACAGCAGAACAGGAGCTAAAAGATTCAGTGTACACAAAAACTCAACATTAAATCTCGCATGCATAATAAATCCTAACCGCATGAATAATCTCAGATGCATAAGAAATCCGAACCGCACGAATATATTCCTTCTCGCACCGCTGCTCAATCATAAAGGGATAAGATTCTTGCGCAGAAGCTGCTGCACGGATTTGGGACACGTGTTTCATCGTGCACAGAAGCTTGCTGCAGAAGACCCCGGATAAAATGTTTCTGGGATACAGTTGTGTAATAATAATAGAATTCTTACATTAATTAAATTCAATCATTAATAAAATAATTAATAATATAATAATAATTTAATATATTAATCTAAAAATAATTAAAAAATATAATAACATTAATATAATATAATAATATTAATATACTAATAATAATATAATTAGCCAATAGGCTATATTATGTATGAGCTTTTGGCCTGAAACAAATATACTAAGAACTCTCCCTGCTTAACCATCCAGTCAAGACTTTTCCCTTCCTTTTGTTAGAGTGTTAGTGTAATAGTAAATAGTTTTTAAATAGATAATGTATTTCAGTCACACTACATCTTACATGAGTTATTTCTTTCTTTTCTCTTTTTAGATCATAATTTTAGGTAAATCTCAAATTATTGAGAATTAACATCATAATTAGTGATAATTTTTTAATAAATAATTGTAGAAAATATTAGTAATGTATTTCAGACCACATTACATCATTTTAAAAATAAAGAACAAAATATTTTAAATCAATTTTCTATATAATTCAAATCTATAATTAATTGTTAGCTATTTTTTTAATTTTTTATTAAAAAGAAAGAATGTTCAATTCTTTTTATAATCATTATTTTTAATTTGATCCAAGATTGAACAATAAGGGCGATTTTAGCATACAATATTTTTTTAAAAAAATTTGTTTTATTCTTTTGGCATGCTCTTCTATATTTTATTTTATGTTTTTGGCCATCAGCTAAATGCTACACTTACGCGGAAGATGTAATTCTTTAAATTTTTAATTTGTAAATTATCTTATTTTAATTTTTATCTTTGAAGATATTATAGTTCTACAATTCTAAGTATTGAATTGTATTGTACAGAAAAGTCCTCTAAAACATTACCTATAGTTTTAAATTCAGTAAAGTGGGTCAAACAACTTTTGCAGGGAGGACTAAACAAAAACTATAGTGTAAAGATTTTTTAATATACTATTTTTATTATAGATATAAAATATGTAATGTCAAACTTATTAAAAAATAGATAAATTTATATGTTTACAAGTCTATATTAGATAAAAAATAAATATAAATAGAAAAAAATATTAAATTGAATTTTACTTATTAAATTTTAATATATTTTTATTCAGATTTAATTCAAATAGTGGAGAGATTTATAATTATATTTATTAGGTTTTGTTATATTTGATCTCTTTTAGTTATTTTGACAACTTATAGTTCAAAGATTTTTTAAATATATTTTATTTATTCTATTTTATTAGATATTTTATTCAAACTCATCTCACATAGCGTAAAGATTTTTTTTTTATATTATTTATATTATATTTTATTATACTAGGTTATGTTTTTAAACACAAGAAAAAATCGTCAGAATCACTATAATGGCAAAAAGGTCTACGTGCACCAAATCAAGTTGAAGCATCTTACCCCATCCATAATAAATCCAACACTCCATCAAATCCATGTTCACCCATCGCCATCCATAATCCAAATCATTAATAAATCCGTTCATCCATGAACCATTTATCAAATCCATGTTCACCCATCGCCATCCATAATCCAAATCTTCTTGATCTTGGTCGACATTTAGTGTACACTTAACACTTACTTATGGTAAATTTCTTGACATGGGTTGTTATCATTCACCATACCCACTACTATCTGAGCCATCAACAATTCTCCAAATGACCATCCGCTATCCAGATTGCAATCCACCCATTACATTGCATAAGCATACATATATTCTTTTCATATAATAAAGGAGTATGCAAAACATGCTAGAGGTGTTCTCTATATATTACAAGCAATTTGTATTTAATTCAAGCAAAATTGTATATATTTGGGAGTACGAAAAAAATGTCAAAGGTGTTCCTTTATATATTACTGACATTTTCTATATAATTCGAACAAGCTATAATGAACACATTTTATGTTTACTTCTTTATTCTTTGATACAAATGGTTATAAACCCATTATTTTTTCATGATTTCTATTTTCTGCTGTGAGATTAAAACTTTGTTTGTTTTGGTACTGGTCGCTGGCTTTATCTCCAAATATGTATTACACATACTTTGTAAAAATATACATACAATTTTATACAAGTGCTAAACTACATGTCACACCCCCTCTTACTTCTCTATATTTTTCCATCTACATAACCCTTGCAACCCCTCTGGTGCAAGTGCTAGTATAACAAAAATATAATAGTGTATTTGTATTATATTATTCTTATTTTTTATTTTTTGTTTTATTCATATTATTTTAATTATTGTTTTAAATTAATTTAATTTATTTTCATTTTACATTAGATAATATGATAAAAAAAAACCAATAAAGATATATTTCAGTGTGATTTATATTAGATTATTTAAAGGTATATAAGCTAATTAATATTTTTGATATTGATAAATAGAATTGAAAGGGCTCAAATCCTTATGCAACAACAAAGCCAAAAGGTAGACAAAAAATGTACCATGAGCAATGGGACAAACCAAAGCACTCCACAAGACAAAAAAGAGTGAGGTACAATTGTATCCCAAGTTTCCAAAAACAACTACAAACAAGAGATAAAACTAGGATCCCCAAGGTCTTGCTTAGACAATTCTAGACCTTGCTCTACTTTTCCTCTCATCCATCACTCTAGCATGTGTTTGGTATAAAGGTTTGGGAAGACCTTTCTTCCTCCTAACAACAATCCAAGAGATATTATCACTCAATTTCTCAAAACAGGGAGAAGCAAGGGGGGATTCCCCTACAAAAAGCTTCTCAAGATGTGAAGTAGGGGAAAAAGATCGACAAGGTGAAGACAAATGATGAACCTCCACCACATGAGTAATTTGAAGCTAATTTAAAGCCAAAATACATATTTAATGTTAGTATGTGTATTTTGGCAATCACATGACCAAGAGGAAACATCTCAAAGCATTTAACAAAGAGTTCTAATTTATAATGTTTTTTCCCTCTTCAAGATGATCCTTTCTCAACACTAGGTAGAAGGGGACTTGCAAGTCTTTCATTGAGATTGAACACACACACACACACTCTCTCTCTCTCTCTCTTTTACCCAAAGTTTGTTTCCCATTTGAAGCATATGGATGTGCACAAGGATATGAGTGTTGAAGTTAAGAGGCACACACACACATTTAGTTACAACTAATCTATCAACAATTATTCATAGGAGGCATTAAATTTGGATACAACTTTCAAGTGGAATTATTTTGTCATTGAGTTTGGTAGTATCTTACACAAGTTAGATCTTTTAGTTTGTTTTTAGTGTAATCTTTCTCCTCTTTCGCAATGATTTTTAATTAGATAAATTGTTTTACCTAGAAGCAACTTGAATGGCGATGGGGTGGTTTGAGATTAGGATGCACTTCAAGAAATCCTAGAACAAGTATTTATCATTTTAATTTTAATGTCAAGGTTTGTAACAAAATGAATGTAAGTTATAAGTTAAACTCATCTACATACTCGATTGTGGTGGTAGCCATTTCCTTGTCATTGTACACACATAAAGCATTATCAAAATCTTGCAAATTATTTTAAAATCTTGTGTCAACATTCTTTTTAGAATGTGAGGCTCATATTTTGTAATAGTCATTATGTTGACTTAGTGGTGTTTAATAGTGCCAATGATTATTAGTATCTAGTCATTGTTGGTCACATCTCTCAAACTCTATATAAGGATATGAACCTCTTTGTAATCATCACTCTAATATTTCTTAATATAATATATTGAATAATTTTTTGATACCTCAAATGTGCTTATTTCTCATTTTTTTTATATGGCGTGAGTTGAGTTTAGAGTTAGAAGAAAGCTGTATGATAAGATCACAAGTCGTTGAAAAATGTGAGCAAGAGAAATCACTCATTCACAAGTAGAGCATGATTTCATGGGCATTAGGTGGTAGGCATGACATAAGGGTTCAAAATATGTCCCCAAATTGTGAGGTAATTGTTTTCATCCCAACTTTGCAAAGGTCAAGAGTTACACATAGGGTCGTGGTCATGATTAAACTAGAAAATCTTGTAATAGATAGTCATGGGAAATGAAAGGAAGTTGATAGCATAAACACTTCCTATGTTAATCAATGAGAGAATTGCATGCAAACTATGATCTAGCAATTGCAAAGGAAAATACACACACAAAAGATTATACCACAATGACTTAGTGTCTATCATGGGAAAAAAACCCAACCTCCAAAACTCGAACCGATGTATTCACAATACCAAGTTGGTTACAATACATCAACATGTTCAAGCCTTCACAAGAGAACAATAAACACAAGTTTGGATTTTTTTGACAACATATCTCTCAACAAAATCATGCCATACTACATCTTCATCCTAGGCACCAATATATAGAAGACACAAATCCAAAAACCACAAATGGTAAACCATAAACCATGGGAGAAATCACTCCCAAAAATGACATCCGAATTTTCTTTGAGTTCTAATACAAGTCTCATTATGATTCAATATGCTAACCTTAGAAGATTCTCTTACGTTGCCATAATTTGTCATAGTCAACTCACTAACTCGAACATTCCATTTTGGCCCATTCAAAGATTCCTTATGATATGTCATAATACGCAACATAGAGTTGGTCAAAATTCAACTCTATTATGTAACTCCCTACAATTATGCTCTTACATGTGTTGTATAATTCATTATAAGTAACCCCCATATCCCATAGTTCCTTAATGATTTTAGATGTTCTTGCAACTTATTCAACATGTGGCCAAAAGTGTCACCTCAAAGTAAGGTGCAATCTTGTTCATGTGGGAAAAATAATAAATACAATGAATAATAAATACAAAACATTGGGGTGCAAAGTTGACACCTTTCCCAACATTCTCCCATTTGTTAGACAACTTACAAGAGAAAAAAATAACTTTCAACAATTTGTAAACTAGTTGCTAGGGGCTTAGAGGCCCATAAATTCATTACACCACTTGAATTTCTCTATGCTCATATAATTTGTCAACACATCTACAACATTCATTAGAGTATCGATCTTTTCAAACATCACCCTTCATCCTTCGTCATGTCATGAAAAAATGATATTAAACATTTATATGCTTTGTTTGTGTGTGAAAAGTTGGGTTCTTTGCTAAGTTGATGGTGCTTTGATTGTCACATCCACTTTAAACTACTCACTAACTCAATTCAATATTCAAACATAATTTTTGTAGTGGATAAAGTGATTGCAACATGTTTTCTCATCCAACTAATTGTACCACCTAACAACTTAAAAACATAACCATTGGAAGTTATTTTGTTATCCACTCTTCTATTCTATTCAAATCAACAAACTCTTTAATCTCCAAGTGCTACAAGTACTCATTGAATATACTACAAGTGCCATCATTATGCTACATGAGACCATGGTAGCAAATAAAATACTCTATAATGTCCCATAAGTACCAGAGACTCTCTTCACTACTCCTTGGTGCTCTTTGCTAAGATTAGTCATAAACTAATTCAACTCCCATTTCTTGGGAAATGTTTGGTCTGGTGTAGACCATAAGATACATCAACTAGCAATTGCACTTGTAATCCAGCATAAAATTCTAGGTTAATGTAATAAAGCATAAAAACTAACCCTAAACCAAAAATGGAGTACAAGCAAAAAAACATGAAATATAGAACAATAATACTATAAAGTCTTCATGCCATCATTGCTTTACCTCCATTTCCCTTCTCCATTTTGCTTGAATATAATAATTGCCCTTAGATTTGGATCTGCAATAGTAATCTATGACAATGCCTAGCAAAATATTGAAGATAGTTGTCTCACACTAATAGCATGTATTAGCTCAAGATGTAGATGTCTAGATAGCATAAGGTGTGTGTATGTCCAAATGAAAAATTGACTTTTGAATTAAATAATAATTTCATTCAAAAGTTATAACAAACTACCGCTCTCTTTCAAGACAATCATTCAATCCAAAAAAATCTAAAATTTTCTTCTTAAATGTTGACCCTTTGGTGGAAAAGCAAATTAATTTTTTTGGGGGTTTTCAATGTGATTTCTTGCCATGCAAATATCTTGGAATCCCCCTTTTTTTAGGGAAGGAAAAGCATGAATTCTGGGACAAATTAATTAGTTTAACATCCAGTAGGAATAGGATCATGCAATGGAAATCTAAATGGCTTACTTTTTCAGGAAAATTAATTATGATCAAAACAATTCTTCACTCCTTACCCATCAATCTGATGTCAATATTAAAGCCTCCTCAAGGAAAAGGTATTGAACTTCATTTTTTTTTTTAGAGAATTCCTTTGGGATGAGAATGTTACTTCGAAGAAAAATCTCCCACTCGTGGCATGAAACTCTTTATGCAGTTCGAAAATTCATTGTGGGGCAGGGCTGAGAGATTTATTCTTACAAAATAAAGCTTTGGGGGAAAAACTGGTATGGAAAATTTATGCTAAACTTGAGACAAGGTGGTGCCAAATAATGAGGCATAAATACTCCGAATCTCTTGAAAATGAAAGAATTTTCACTTAGAAAAATCTTCCTCAAGGCTCAAAAGTATGGAATTTTATTTCGTCCTGCAGATCAAAGATCCTTCCTCATCTCTCTTGGTTAGTTCATAATGGGGAAAAAGAAAATTTTTGGGATGATGCCTAGAATGGTTTTAGGACTCTCTGAACCTTAGGGAATTGGGGTCAAATTGAGGCTATCCTCAAGGATCTCTGGGGGGATAGAGTTAAAGGCTACCTTCATATAATTCTGGGGGATAGTGGTATTGTTGCCTGAAAAGATTTTGATTTTCTCTCGATTCCCATTCATATGAAGATTTCTCTCAAAAATGAGCTTAAGAAGGGTCATATATTTTTGTCCAATAAGAAAGATACCATTGTATGGACTAAAAGTAAATTTGGTAACTACATGGTTAAAGATGGTTATAATGCTTTAAGTTCCACCACCCTATTGAAACCATGGCCTTACAAACTATGCTGGGGACTGTGTGTCCTCCCCAAAGATGAAGCTTTCACTTGGCTATCCTTAAAAGACATAATTCTAATAGGGTCACGTTTGGATACACTAGGAATACCACCTCTATTCCTATGTGTCTTATGTAGCCAAGCTTATGAATCTACAAATCATCTTCTCATTGGCTGTGATTTTGCTCACAATTGTTGGACTTGGTTGTTGAACAAACTTAGTTGGTCAAGTCATTTACACAACTCAACTCTAAATCATTTTTCCAGTTGGCCTCTCCTCTTTCCTAATTCTTCCCTTTCATGTATTTGGGAGATCAATCCTTCCATAGCAGTTTGGAATATTTGGTTGGAAAGGAATAATAGAATATCCAAAAAAAGTCTTTAAAGGTATCCTAAGTGTTACAAAAAATTGAAATTGCTATCTTTGAAGTGACTATGTCTTGGGTTTTCAAAAACTTGCATGGTTCAAAATATTTTTCTTTGTGGGATGTCTTCATTACTAAAAACTAGTCTCTTATTAAACTCCAACAAGTCAGATCCATTCAATCCAGTAAACCCAAAATTGATAGAGTTTTGGTTGAGTGGGTTCCTTGTGGGTTCATCAAAATCAACTTTGATGGGGTCTCACAGGGCAACCCTGGAAAATTCAGTGCTGTTGTAGTGCTAAGAGATTGGCAAGGTAAGTTTGTTGGGGCAGTTTGTGAATATCTTGTAGATGGAACTAACAATGTGGTAGAGTTTAACATGTTAAGGCTAGACATAGAATTGGCTTTAAAAATCTCCATCCCTCATGTCATTCTCGAAGAGGATTCTATGGTAGTGATATCTACAATCAAGAACAAAAAGAGAAATTCCTAGTATTTGAATTATTTGCTTTTTCCTATCTTATCACATCTTGAAAAATTCTCTTCATTTCAGGTAGACCATTGCTATAGGGAAGCCAATTGTCATGCAGGCTCTTTGGCCAATAAACCCATCTATTTTTTTATAGAAACCTTGAGATCTTATATGAATAGGAATGTTAGTCTTTGTTCACATGAGAATTTTCATGCCTTCAATCTCTTTTGGATCCGTTACCACTTATGGAATCCCAATGTCTTGGAAACTTAACAGCTCTATTTTTAGCTACTATAGTCACATTTCTTGAATATGCTGTTTGGAGATTCAATTGTCAAAGAAGTTTGAATGCTAACGTGTCTTTGGTATTCATGTCCAAACATGTGCTTATTCAATAGCTTGCAGGTTTTATGCTAATCTTGGTGGCAAACTATTTAAATACTTGGGTAAACCCACAAAAGAGGTTTACAATTCGAATGAGGAAGGAAAACTTGTAATAAATGACCCCGTGCCAAAAATTTTCATCTTGGGGGTTCATACGAACCAAAAGAGGGTTTACTCGAACTAGGGTTCGAGTAAACCCATTTAATCCATGTACGGACCAATCGACCAAAAAAAATGGAAACCCTTTTATGAACCAAGGTTAGAACCTTGGTTCGCTCAAACCCTTGGGGGTTCACTCGAATCCCCCCTGGTTCGGGTGAACCCCCCCTTTCCCTAATTTTTGACTTTGTTCACAAAAAAAAATCAAAATTTTTGCACTTTGAAGCTCGGGTTGAAAATGAAAATGGTGGATACTTCATAGACCCAACTGGAATCAGGTAGTCCTTGGAATGAGCTATCCAACAAATATAATTTTAATATGTTTTGGTTTTATTATGTATTTGTTTTTTTAGTTTTCTTAAACATAACTTTTTCAGCAAAAATCAAGCTCTTTGTTCTGCACATGTGGAAAAATAGGAGATTATCATTTTTTTTTTTTGAAAAATATGAGTGCACTAGTTATTGAAGTCCTTGATCCAACAAAAAATAAATTGAATTTTGATATAGACAAAAAAGTTACAGGTTTTTTTTTTTTAACGAGGGGAATCGGGTGTAGCACAGCCCCCCATATAACCTGCCACCGCCGGTAAACTTTTTACTGTGACTGGCAGTCCTGGCGGGACACACCAACCGGTACCACGGGAGTGCCAGAGAGTTGAACCCATGGTGGGTGCCCTACTACAAGGAACACCTTAACCAACTGAGCTGGGACCAGCACCCCAAAAAGGTTACAGGTTAAATAGTAATGCTATGTCTGAATTGTAATTGGTTTGACTTTAAAACTTGATTAAAGAAAAAATATTCAATAAAAAACTATCTAACCAAGTGGAAACACTAGATATCGGAGTTACAAATCTAAATTCAAAAGAATTAGAATTTTATCCTTCATGGAAAAAAAGTTATATGTTATATGGTGAGCGTCAGTTTTTGAAAATGTTGTTTTATGAAGAAAACTAGTTTTCGAGTGAGATGGAAAAAGAAGTGCAATCTGATTCCAAAATTTTTGAAAAAAATATATTTAGAATCTATAGATAAAATTTCATGAAGCTTTAGTTTGCATCATCTTCAAATTCCTCATGGTTTAGCCACTATAGGTGCCCAAAAGTAAAGATTTAGTTAAAAAAATTATTTCAGTGTCTAGTTTGGCCAAAAATTGTAAACCACTATTGTAGGATCACCCACTTTGATGCTTAATATTTGGTATTGTTCTTTTTAGTTCCCATCAGGTCATCGAAGAGACTCACTTTGATGTTTTTCCAAAATATGCCTGTCTCTTAGATTAAAGGCTTATAAAAAGTCGAAGGGACTCACTTTATTGTCCTACAAAAAAATATAGGTATCTTTGATATGACACATCGACATCTTATCAGAGTATTGAAAGGACTCACCACCAAGTCTCGCTAAAATCCACCTATTAGCTCGATGAAGACCTTCGATCGACGTAGACTCACGTTATCTCCTATCATCTATTGCTATCACCATGTCAAAGGGACTTTGAATGTCATCCTACCAAAAAATGAGCCTCCCTCCAATGTGAATTCTTTGCGACCATTACCACTTATGGAATCCCAATGTCTTGGAAATTTAATGGCTTTATTTTTGGCTACTATAGTCATGTTTCTTGAATATGCTAGTTGGAGATTCAATTTTCAAAGCAGTTTGAATGCTAACATGTCTTTGGTATTCGTGTCTAGACATGTGCTTATTCCACAACTTGTAGGTTTTGTGCTAATCTTGGCGGTGGCCGCCTATTTAAATAATTTGATGCTTGATAGTTGGTATTGTTCTTTCTTGGTGATCAACTTGTTATATGTGATATTTCAAATCATAATCAAATCTCTTATATGGTGTGAAACCAACATATTTTGGCAGCTTGTGGTGGAGTTATTTATGATGCTTCCTATGAAAAATTAATCACTACTATATTTGACTACAAATTCTGATGAATGTTTGGTGGCATATCGGTAAAATATTGTCGACTTACCGACGAACACTGATTTAAATTTCGTCGCTGGATTTTTATCTCTTTAACGACCAATTTTTATACGTCGAAACCATTACCCAACATCGTCGATCAGTGCCACATAGAATGTTGGCAGTGTTCGTTGCAAAATCAACATAACTTCGTCCATCTCTCGACACAACAAATCATAAAATGTTGCATAACACCCATTTGAAATCATCAAAAAAACACCAAACATTCATCCATTCTCCAATGAGGTGGAGCAAACCATCGTTGCCATTATGACGAAAACTACATAGCATGTACAACAACCTTGTCACAAATTTTTGTGGTTCGTAAGGCTATGTTCATCGAAATTGCGATGAAACCTTGCAGTTTTTTTTTAAATTATTCATTCAAACATCTGCCCTCCCTAACACGGTTATATGTATGGGTTTTGTTCTCTGCATGAATAATTTGGTCGATGTATCTTTCGATATAAGTCACTTTGACAAGTATTTGTCTTTCCTTGTGTCCTTTATTGGTGTAGCTTATCTAATGTAATCCTATCAGAGAGACTTCATTCTATCAGGCCCAAAGTTATTCATTACTTTAGATGGTGATACTCCCAATGATGAATTCCATCGACACAACTTTCATCGATGGTGCCTTATTTTATCCACTATGTCAGCGTAACATGAGATATGTTTTCCTGACTAAAGGTTATTGGTGTAAGAAGTGTCGTCGAGTGGTCCATTTTCTGTTGTTCGGATATCAATGTGTTCCTCCAATTAAATATATCGATGTACCTCATCATGTACCTGCTAATCATCCTGATGATGGATCATGGAGTATGATCCGAAACGTTGATGGAAAAAATTGCACATAGTTTTATCCAGAAATCTTGATTATTAATGATCATGGACTGTGGAAACAAAATGTTATTAATAGATGTACCTCATGTCAAAATCTTGAGTGAGTCTATCTTTTACTTTCTTGAATTTAACCCATCGGTAGAACAAAAAGAATGTTTCCCTGATACAAGCCTTTTATCTTCATCAGAGTAGTATATGAGATAGGAATTGTCATTTGTTAGGCTTCCGATGGCCGCTGAGTATTTTGTTGGGGAAACTTTCATGAGTTATGCTGATATGCATTTCCTATGGTGCTACATTCTCTATTTGTTCCTTTTTAATCAAAATATATAGCCCAATTTCTTTTGTTGATTGGTATGAATGCAATGTGCCTATGACGATATTGTACAATGTGCTTCCTTGTTCACGTAGGCCATTCCTACAATGTTTTTATCGGTGAAACTTGCTAGATGTTGTGTCGATATATTGTATTGTGCCAATATAAACATAAAACATGATTAAGGTTACATAGATACTGCTTGACTGATATGTTATATCTCTTCAATTTGAAATGTGTGAACAATTGGTCTTGGATACATATAGTGAGTAAATAGCTTATAAGAACAATGGTAGAAGACCCAAAAATGAAGACTTGGGCAAAAACTGCCATAGAAATTGTTGGTTACGTTTCACATGCCCTACAATAATGCAAGTTCCAAAGCATATGGGCATAGTATTGAAAACCCGCACATGGAAAGTAGGGACCCAAATTTGTGTCTTAAGGTTGTGGAATCCCTACAAAAACTCTCATTAACCAATCAAAAAGTAAACAATTGTCTACTAATTTGAAAGGATTAATCATAAAATCGGTTTTAATAGTTGAGACAGGTGTGAATGAAAAAATGGAAGACTTATGGTAAAATTTGAAATATGTGAAGATCTCCTTGGGAAAAAATCTAATAGTCACCTTCTTCTCTCATAGTGGAATAAAGTAAAATATGTTCTTAACATTTTACAGGAAAAAGTTAGTGTAAAGACAACATACATGTATGCTGATGCCATCATTGAACTACACACCAAGCTCACAAATCAAAATAAGTATTGTTTGCACAATGTATGAAGACCACCTGATTACAATTGAGTTCAAATAGAAATTAAATCAACAACTAATGATTTCCAAAAAATAAATTCTATTTTTGGTCAGTTGTGTATGTGAGAGAGTGAGAAAGTGTGTGTGTGTGTGAGAGAGAGAGAAGGTCACTTTTGTGATGGATCTCTAGCAAAATATGTGTGTGATTTCTCATATGATACCTGGGCAAATAAAAATAACAGTTAAACCCAAACCAAAAACCAAACCAACATAATGAAATATTGAAAAGTGTATTACCTTATTGAGCTTCTCTTTTTCTCAAGAATAGTTTAATATTCTCTACTTAACAGGGCCAACCACATGACGGTGGAAGCTCATTTGGCCTCTCCCCCCCCTCACATCACTCTCAATTCCCCATACCCGATCATATAACATTAATCATTCATTCATCCATTAATAACATATAACATTCATTCATTAACATATTCACATTCATTCATTAACATATAACATTCATTCTTTCAATTTTTACATATTATCAATAATATGGTTGTCAAAAATATCAGTTTTTTACATATATGTTATTAATGGATGAATGAATGATTAATGTTATATGATCAGGTATGGGGAATTGAGAGTGATGTGAGGGGAGGGGAGAGGCCAAATGAGCTTCCACTGTCATGTGGTTGGCCCTATTAAGTAGAGAATATTAAACTATTCTTGAAAAAAAGAGAAGCTCAATAAGGTAATACACTTTTCAATATTTCATTATGTTGCACTTTTAATGAATGTTCTGCCCTCTGCTTGTGATCTTATTGTATGCCTAGTCATGTACTCACGACGTGGAGGTCGCTGCAAGGGGGCGTTTGCTACAATAACAAAGAAATGTTAAATTGATATGTTTTATTATTATTGTTACAAGTATTTCATTAATTAAAAGAACATTGGAGTGGTTCTCTTTACTTGATGGGGTCACATCATGTTCCTAATCTTGTCTTATAGCCTCATGCTCAACATGCTGAACATCCTCTAAATCATTTGGAGTTGAAACATGAAAGGTTACATTAATTAATACACCAATTGCAATTAAATATGTTTAAAAGAACATTAGAGTGGTCCTCTTTGCTTGATGGGCCACATCATGTTCCTTATCTTGTCTAGCTTGATCATGCTCTACATGCTCTAAAGTTGAAACACGAAAGGTTACATTAATTAATACACCAATTGTAATTAAAGATGTTTAATTATATTAATCCATATTGTGTTTTGTATAGCACATGAATACATCCAGTACCGGGATGCACACCATGACCTTCATTTGTAGGTTGTGCTCCACCCTCATCAGGTTGCAATCCAATGTCATGTGCTGTATTATCATTGCTTGCTTGTTTAAAACAAATAGGCACATAATTACTTTATGGTGGAAATTAATATTGAATAGATTGCACAAGTATTCAATTTTAAATAAACTATATTGAGTTTATTTACATGTGTGTCAGATGCAATGCAAACTTGTGTTTTCCCAGTCAAGAGTCATTAATAATAAAATGGTATATTGGAGTCATTAATTGGAATTTGGGTAAAATGGTATATAGTATGTACGACCCCCATAGTAACTGTGTCTGTATCTATGTGACTCAAATTGCAATCAATTAACAACTCTTCCCTTGTAGTTATTGATTTTGTAGCATAGACGAATACACGGTTTCCCTCACGTGCCTTGAATATGCAATTAGGTTGCTTATTTGTTGACCCAGGTCATGTACTATTTATAAACCTTACAATATTCCTTGATGCTTTTGGCCTTCTATCAATGTAGATAGCCACTCCTTTATTTTGATCCTTATCTTTTAGTTGCATATAATTTGCTGACAATGCATACCTATGCATACTTTGTGTATATCGAACCAGCTACATCCAATCTTTGTAACTGTAACAGGGTCTAACATACTCCATCAATTTAGTAACTTTGTTGTAATAGACCTTTATGCCATCCATGAAAAATATACCCAAATGATGTAATGATGATGGTGTTATGCGATATATCCTCTCGTTGACACAAAAATTGGTGTTTATTGGAGGAAGTTCCTTGGGTACCTGTTGTTTCCGTAGATGTTTGTACCTCAAGGGTACCTCGATGTTGCCTATGCTCTCATCATCATAAGAACATGACCCCCCTATAGCAAGAAAAAATTCCATGTGTTTACGAAATTTTCTTCTAATCTTTTTACCTCTAGTTGATCTCCCTCTTTTAGACCTACTAAATGTCTCGCTTTCCTCTTCTCTTCCTGAATTTCCCTTGCTTGAAGAAGACAGATCTAAAAAATACCTATTTGGTGGTACCTACACTCATAAGGATGTTGGATGAAGTTCTTTCATGGTGATGTGATCCCAAGGTATGGGGTTGGAGGATTAAAAACCAAGGTTGTCATTTCTAGTCAAATGCATGTGGAGGTAACAATAGTTCTGAATGTATCAATAAACCTTGTAAGGGTATGATGTTCAAAGATCACTTGTTAAGCATGGGAATGGTTTGTAGGGTCACCAACCTTGTGTTTTGAAGCCTTGGGTTTTGGGAACATCTAGAGGAGTCATTGTCTTGTTTCTTGGAGGTTGATTGGGTTAGTTGGTGGAAGGTTTCTATTATGTTTTGTACCTATCTATGAATTTTTTTGGAGCACCTTCCTCAAAGACAATAGTTCCTTTGAGGTAGTACTAGTGTCTAGTTAGTTAGTCTATGAAGTTTTTTGTTCCACCTTTGATGTGAAATAGCCGCTCGTGCAACCATCCTTTTAGTCTATTTCTAAATGGACAGACCCCTTGCCTTTAATGATTAAGCTCCACAGGTTTTTACCCCTATGGCTTTTTGGGTCCCCCAAATAAAATAATAAAAGATGGAACCTACTCCAAAGAACCCCAAAATGTATTGGAGTTTGTTTGTTTCTTAATAATCTAGTTAAAGAGGCTAATTGGGTCCCTCCCTATCCAACATTCCTTCACCATTTTCCATACACCCACAACATTTTCAAACCATTTATACTCTTCTGGAACTTGGAAAAAAAATGTCCACTTTCATTAGTGTTCTCTTTCGGGTTTTCCCTAGTGCTAGCATTTGTACTATTCTTTTGGAGGTTTGGTTGAGTTAGCGAAATATTTGAAAGTTTTTAATGGCTCCTTGTCTTTTTTTCATCTCTTGTATTGGTGCAGGAGAACCTTGGCATAATTAGGCCTCTATGAAGCAATGTTTTGAAATTTGATTCAATGTTATTGTTCCTACTTTGTAAATCATGTTATTAGAGTCATTTTTCATATATTTGAGGTCATGTTGATGTCATTTGGTGTTTATTGAGTCCAAAAGTGCAAAAATGAAAACAATGTAAAAAGTTGTCAACTTAATCTATAAGGAAATATGAAGAGATGAAGAGTCATTAGGGTCAGTTAGAGGTAGTTAGAAGGCTAAAATTTAGTTGTTTTTCCAATAAAAAGGCTCTTGTATCTTTTAGAACTTTGAGGGTGGTTGAATAAAGAATAAGGTCAAGGAAAATCTCTAATTTTTAATCATTTTTCTTAAGAAATCTTGCATTTCCAGGCATTGTATGGCCTTGGTGGCATGGCATAATGGTTGGATATGGTAATAATCTCAATCACCTTCTTGTTACATCAAATTTCATGCATTTTAGTTAACATTTGTGTGAGTTATTATGGATTTACTTCAAACTGCTAAAACCCTTAGTTAGGGTAGCAAAGACAAATAATTATGTTTCTCCTTTATTAATTAGTGGAATCTTCTAGTTTCTTGTGAGATTATCCTACTATGAATGTTCTTCCATGTTTCAGTGGATTTAGGGAAAAATCATAAAGATAAGATGCGAGGGAATGAAGTTTCTTGACTGAAAAACTGTGTGTACAGTCTGTGAACAAAGTAATTATGAAGGTTCAGGCCCTTAGGGTTTTCTAAAAATAGTTTGTAAATGGACTTTGATGCTTTGAAGAGAATATACTAGTCAAGCTAAACATGTACCAAGCACTAGACAAGTGTACTTTTGTCAGAATTTAGTAAAGCAACAAACCCTTATGCAAATTAGGCCTAATTAGGCCTAAATCTGTTTGAGACAATAATATTTGAAGCTTGTGTTGTAAAAGTTTTGATACTCGTTTTGAATATGTTTTAGATATGCAAGGAGGGAAGTGAAATGTTTGGATAGACTTGTGTAATAGTGCTTGGAATGTGAATGAAGCCTTGACAAATAGGTTGGCAGACCTACAAGCGTTGCAAATAAGGTATGAAGGAACCAATGACAGTAAGAAATTTAAGGGCTTTTGATGATTAAGTGTGAGTTCTTGGTTGTTTTTATTAAGATATTACCAAGGTATAATTTGATCTCATTTTATATAAATTTTGGTGTAAGCATGAAGTTAAAAATTCCATTGCTTTGACTAATCTATCTAATAATAGCCCTATTTTGGAGACTAAAATGAAATACACAGTATATGATTTTGTTAAATTTTAAGGAATAAAGGATATGAGATGGCTTACATTTGTTTGAAGTGAAATAGAATGGAAATTGTGTGGTCTATATTAGTCTAAATACTGTTTTGTGTTAGATTACTTTATGTTGAGTTGAAATTGTGAAGTTTAGGACAATCATAAAGAGAGTTAATGGTAAAATGAAAGGGCATACTGGGTAATTGTTTGTTTTGATCAAAATGAAGTTGACTAAGGTGTTTGAAGGTCTAGTAATGGTTTGGAGCTCTAAAGAAAAAGTTGAGTGTTTGTGAAGGGAAATATAGTTGAATAAGTGGTGTCAAAAGAAGGAAAGTTCAAGATTGTTTGTGACTTATCAAATGAGATTGTGTGAGTTTGTTTCTGTTGATGTGTTTTTTATGCACTTTTCAACAGAGGCAGTGTGTAGGTGCACTACCTCTCTTGAAAGACAATCTTCCACAATCGGATTACAAAACACTATCCCAAGGTCTCTAATGTCAGGTCTTGACAGTGCTTGGAATATCTCAGTTGTTTGATGTGATTTGCTGGAATCACAAGGCGGCCTTACATAGGAAATGCAAAGAATGAATACAAAGCATGGAAGTTGAATCTTGGAATGGAGTTCCTAGGATGGAAGAGTTGTTATGCATTAGCTGCAGGTTCAAACATCAATCTTGGACTCCATTTTTTTTGTTAGATTTAGCTTTACAATGTGCAATGAACCTTAGCATAGGCCAGTCATAAAAAGAGGAAACGACAAGGAAGAGAGGGAAAATTCTTAAATCTGCAACTAATGGTGAATAGTGACAATGGAGTTCCTGCAACAGACAACTTCTCAAAACAATGTTCCACTTAACTAGAAATCTCATAGTATCATGGAATTTGTGCTATCTTCTAAGGTCTGCGAGTGTTTTATCTTTCATTTACCATGTGCATGCATAAACAAAGATAAAAGTTTGGAGCAACTTTGAATTCAAGTCCAGGCTAACTTTACACAGCTATCTACCATCAGCAAACAACAAAAAGTATGGACAAAGAAGTCATCAACATAGCAGGAATTTTCATAATCACGAAACAACATTCCTAAAATCTTCCCAAAGCAAGAAAATAGCTAACTAAACAACAATGAAAACTATGTTAATCAAGTAGCAATGGAGATTGAATCAAGTAACATGTGAGAAACTCAGAAAATACACCAAGTCTGTAGTGCCCACCCCGTTTCGGTCATCATTGATGTCAAGTAAGTAGTTGTTAGTAATGTCGTGATGATGTGATTTTATTATTTAATTTAATTTTTAGAGTTATGAGATAACACTAATAATATGTTTGGATTTGATTAATAAAATTAATTTAATTATCTTGGGAGTTACTTAAAAGTAATCGAATTTGATGAGGAAAAGTAATTATCATTTAATGATTATCATTAAATTCAATTAATAAATATAAAAGTAAGAAAATATTAGAGAGGTATAAATATTAAAATTGTATTTAAGATTAAATGAATTAAGGTAAAAATATTTATTCAATTATATTTTAATTAAAAGTTAATTATTTATGAAAATTTGTTTTAGTTAAAATTTAGAGTTAAATGGAAGTAATTTAAAATAAAAAGAAGTTATTGGTTGAAATTAAATAAATAAATACATAAAGTAATGATTAATTAAAGGGGGTAAATAAATTAATTAGTTATTTTTGAAAATCCTTTACGGAGGAGAAAGAGGAGTTAGGGCGGTTGAACGGAGAATTTGGTATTTTCTTTAAGAGGAGGCAAGAAAAATTTAGGGGGATTCTCTCTGTGAACCAATTGGGAGCACCTTCTTATTCGAGTGCCGTTATGCTGTTTGTTCGCTTTCTACTCTTACCAAGGGTTTGAAGATGCAGCCAAAGTTTTAGGCTTATGTTCTGGCTGATCCATCCCTCAACCTCAATAAATTCAGTTCAGAGATTGGCTGTAAACGATTCAACATGGAATCCTTCCAACACAGATAATTCCATTTTTGCATATCCCCTCTGCGAGCATCCTACCATTACAAGGTGCACATTATAATTATTTTTCCTTATGTATAATCTAGTAAAATTTTATTGTATGTGTTTTTAATATCAACCCTAATTTGTAATTGTGTAGAAACCCTAGTTATTTGTAAACTAGTGCCACCGAGTAGAACAGTTAATAAAATCAACATAAATCTATGTTTAGAGAAATTGATGTCAAACAAAAGAAAATAAAATAAAATAAATTTAAATAAAATTTGGGTAATAATGATAATAATTACCATCCATTGAGAGTCATAGTTAAGTTGTGATATAAAGAAAATAAAATTAATTTAACAAGTTAAAGATTAATCTAATTTTAGCCTATAAAGATTTATTGTTTTAATAAATCTAATATTATTTCTCCTGCACGTAAGTCACGTATTTGTGCCTACCTTTCTTTCGCCCTTAGTCTTGCGAATAACATTTAATAATAATACAAGTAAATGGCGATATTTCCAATTTCCAAAATTCATTTTCTAAAATAAATGGCTGCTCACATTTTTGCAACCATAACCATCTCCAACTTGGAGGAAAGCTTGGTTCGTGTGTCTTCTCTGATGCCGTCCATGAGCAGATTGTTCAAGCGAAGAAATTGAGGACTAATGCGCAGATTATATAATTCTCTTGATCTGCGCCATGTTTCTAGCCTTGCCTGTTATCTCCATTCAGTCAATGCTGAGAGAAATTGATGTTATTGGATACAGTGCTTAGATGAGATCCTTCACATAGTCTGGTAATCTAAATTTTTAAAATCTCCCCAAGCAAAATTATCACAGCTGCAACATTAGACTTGCAAAAGTGTAGTAAATTAAATAGTCACTCTGAAACCCTTGGCAGCCTGTCACTGTCACAGCAATTAGAGTTGAAACATTGTATAGAATTAAATAGCCTCTCTGATTTCTTTGTCAACCTGTCTGAGTTAGGGCATTTGAATTACCAACTACATATATGAGTAACTTTCTATTTATTCTGAATTTATATATATATATATATTTTGATTACTTATATAGATAAGTATAGACACCTAATTATAGGTTAAAAGATTTGAGTGAAGGTAGTTTTTTATATTTAGAATTTATGAGGATATTTCTAGATTTGTATGATGAGTATTATTCAAAAGAAAATGGTTCGTATTTATATAATATGTTTATAAAATATGAATAATTTATTTAATTGTTTTGTTTATGATTTTATGGTGGTGTAAACGTAAATTATGAATCGAGTGTAAAAGTAAAAGTAAAAGTGTATGGTAAGTTACGTAATAAAAGGTGATAAAGAATTTTAATTAGATAGTTGATTTGTAAATGAAGTATTGAATTCGCTTTAGAAAGAATCGGGTAAATAATTAAAGTAAAAATGGTTATTTCGATAGATTGTTTAGTAAAATATTATTTAACCAAGGATTTTAACGGAATAAACATTAATAAATTAGGTATTTAATTTTGTTGTAGATAAATGAACTGTGTATTTAGTTAAAGTAAATCGATTTATATGGAATTATTCCTTAAGACTTTGTAATTAATGTGTTTATATTTAGAAAATGATTTATTTATAGGAGTGAGAAAATTAGAATTATTAGGTAGTTAAGTTATGTGTTATGTTATTGAGTAGGTTAGTAAAGTGATTAGAGAGAGAGTTTCCTTATGTTAATAGTTAGTATTTATTTGGGTAACTTTGGAATAATAAATATCTTCCTCTTTAATTTGAAATAAATAATTGCTTATTTTTATAGAGATTTAGTTAAATAAGTGAATTGAAGTAAATTAAGTTTAAAAGAAAATATATTAATGCATATATATAGGGTTTTAAGGAAAGAATACATTTTGCCTATGTGAATTTATTGTGTAACATTGGTAGATTAGTTTATTCTTACTTTGGTTAGTTCCAAGTGGAATAGTTAAATTAGAAATAGTGAAAAGTAGAGTTTTGTATGTGCTTGCTCTGCGTAAGTAAAATTAGATGATTATGGAATATAATGAAAGTATAAATATTATGTTATTAGAAGAATCAAGTTTCTTGAAGCAGAGGTAATTATAAATAAATAAAAATAAGATGAAAATTTTCTATATGGTTATTATGTGAAAATTATTTTAAATTCATATGAGGAAAGAGTATTTTGGGCCTTCTTAGATAATTTATTGTGTTAAATGTTAAATGATTTTAATTACCCTTTTTGTTATCTAATGAGTCTATGAATAATAATTATTTATCAAACTACTATGTGAAATAATTTATTAGTATTGTCACCTTAGGATTATAATAAAGTTGTAAGTTATGGAATTGTCATCTTAGTATTACATTTTAAAGTTATAATTAGGATTCATATTAAACAGTCGATGGAGTTGGTTATCTTATAAACGATATAGTTATGTTAAATATAATTATTTGTAGTAAATACTCTTTTAATTAAATTAAGTGGATATGTTAAAATAAGTGATAAGAACATTGAAATAATGCCTAAATTAAAGGAATGTCTGTATGGTTATAAGGTGTGAGTGATTGTTTTAAGCTAAGTGTTTTGATTATTGGTTTAAGTGTTATGTAATTTTTTTAAGGTGGGTGTGATTTGTTGAATCTTTATGGAGATGTCTCGATGGCCTGTTCAATGTAAGTGTTTTAAGATAGTGTTCTTCAAGGATGATGTGTATGATGGTTTTCTTGTACAGAATTATGTGTGTAAAATGGGAACCCGTGTTATTGTTCATGATTGTTTTAATTTTGGAAGAGTATGCTTGAGAGTTAGTGTCTTGTGGCTTATAACATCAGATTATATTTTCATTCGCAATATTGTGATATCCTTAAATGTTGGAAATGATTGATCTCTAAAATAATGTTCTTATTAGGTTGCTTCGAGTTACTTTTTATTGAATGAATGGTTATATTGTATTTGAATGTGTGGTTCATGGATTGTTTTGATAGACCCTTTCAATGTGTCTTTTCCTGAGTTGATTTTTGAGTTGGAGATTTTCTCTCATTTTATGTATGTTGCTATTCAATGGGAACCCATATGTTTTCTTTTGGTTCTTTACCCTAAGTGGTAAATCGGTTAATGTTATCTTTGTTATGATTGACGGTTCTGCTTAAATTGATAATGAGTCAAATTGAAAAGTTCTTTGAAGTTATGGGTATTCCGAGAGGAGAAAATAGAGGTTTTCCTTGGATGTCCGATTTAGTTGGTATCGAAGTTGTTGATGTTGTTTAAGGGAGTTGTTGATCTTATTTTGATGTATTCTCTCATTATAATTGAATTGAAAATAGTTCTTCAAGGTTTTGTTTTTATTGTTGTCAGATTTTCATGGGGAAACCCTAGTGTAACTTTATGAGAATCTTCCAGAGGTTTATTTTACTATTGGTTAATGTTCCTCCTTTTATGTGCCCTTGTTGTGGCAAGTGTTTTGGTTTCATGTTTTTGAAAGGGTTGTACATGAATCGTTGAGATTTTGATTATGTATTTATGGCAAGATGGGTAATGCCTTGCATGCTTCTCTATTGTGATCTAATGTACTTGTTATGTTGTACAACCCTTGGATTTGGTTTTTATGTTTTGAGTGTCTAGAGTGGGAGTGGCTCTAAGTGGGTGGTCGGCGCACAAAGGGGCGCCAGGATAGCCCTCGTTAGAGTGAAATTAAAAAGTGATAATTTAAATAATTAATTAGGGGGTGGGTAGAATCACATTAAAAAGATAATTGATGCCTCATCCGCCTTTGAGTGCTACCACAGACTAAAGGGGATTGAGAAGGTCGTGGTTGGCAAGATCATTGCCTTGTCTTCATGAAAGGTTAACGGTTCCGCATGAGCAACCCTATGGAGCGGTACCTTGAGATAGGAAGCCTGGATAACCATAGATGGAGGCGGCTCCTAGCGCTCGAGTGCCTGGATAATTCGTCAGTAGACGGAGGCGGCGCCTTGCGATAGTGGTAGCCTGGATAATCCATGTTAAGCCATGCGATGACACTCTCCTCTAACACTCCTTCTTATGTTGCTTCTTTGGAAATCCTCTGGAAGTGGGTCTTTGTCTTGAATTGATGGATCGTAGTTGTTTTGAATTGATTTATGGTTTTACCCTATTTTGATCTTTGGTGTATTCTTTGGTCTTGTGTAAATCTTGTGGATAAATTGGGTCTCGACCTTGTACTCTTATGGTACTGTGATATGATGTTATTGTGTTGGTTAATGATCATCCTTTGCTTATTTGTTTGCTGGTTATTGCTTTGATTTATGTGATGAGATTTATGACTCCTGGATGTGGTTGATTATGTCATTTTAATTCCTGAGTGTTATGATACCTTGGTATGTTGTTGAGTCTTGTGGTTCCATGTTTGGATGTTCTTGGTTGAGGTCTCTTTCTTGTTAGCTCCTAGCACGGGGGGTGGGTCTTCGGACTCACATGGTCGGGTGGAACGTGCTATGCACCCCATTGGGTCCCCAGTCGAGGATCGAGAGGTGCGGATTGGTGCTATTGCAGCGACTCCAAAGTTGTATTTGTCTTGGAGCCAGTTTTGATGCTAGTATTCATCTATTCATTTTGTATCATGGTATCTTGTGTATGGTTTCCATTTATGTTTGGGAACACTTTTACATCATTGTACTTTTTGAACATTGTACTGTAATGAAATGTTAAACTTGGTGTGGATATTGACCATAGTAGTTGTTATTCAATGTGTTATGTAATCATGCATATGTTGTATTTATGTGCAGATGGCTTCTTATCAATGAATTTTTCATGTATGTGTTATATTTGTTATTGTTAATGGTTATATCTTTGGATTTTATTCTTTATTGATGTTGTATGGATCTAAGTCATGTAATGACTCTTCGTGTACCCCAAGGGATGTATGTGTTAATGAATCTATTTAATTGAAATTCGTGTTATGACTTAATGTGTATTACATGTATGTTATGTTTATTTTAAAAAAAAATTGTGTTGTAATTATTGTGTTAATGTCCTTTGGGGTTCACACGGTGGGGCGTTACAACATTGGTATCAGAGCATAGGTTCATACACTGGGCACTGTGTGCTCACTATGTAACCTTGCGCTTAGACCCGTGCATCTTGAGTTTCACTTTTCTGTTGTCATTGTTGTGAACTTGAGTTTCTTCTGTTAACCGGTATTGGGTCAGTTGTGCAGGAAACCGATTGAAAGGATAGGACCCACGGTGTAGTGCGCAATGCACTGATATCCTTTCTGTCGGGGATGCTCTATGGACCCTTGAGTTCTAGTGTGATGTGTTTCTTGGTGATGTGTTTTATGTGTGTGAATATGTCAAGTGTGTGTGAAATCTGCAATTTTGTTGTCTTTGAGTGGTGAATTATGTTTTCTTGAATCTATGAAGCTGTAAAATTTTTCCCTTTTGTTGAAATTGATGTGGGATTTGGTGTGGAATAATGGTTAACGTGGAGTTGTTTTAACAAAAAATATGAGGTTTGGTGGATAATTATTCTATGATTTTTAGAAGAATATAGTATCTTGAGGTTAAAATGCAACTTGAATTATTGGTACTAATGTGCAATGTTCTATGTTAGCTTTTGATTTACAGGAACTTGGCTTCAGAAAGCATAGCGACGAAGGTAATGTAATTGTAATATGTAGGTATTGGTACTTATAATGTCAAGTAGTAATTCATTGTGATATAGTAGATGGATTAGGTTTATGGTTAGCCTCCTTATGAGAATATTGTTTAACTAGTAAGAAGCAAACTATTTACGAGTTATTAGAATTGTTTTATCTATTATGTGTGGTTAGTGGGAGGGACAGTGTGGTATCACTCGCTCGCGAGTGCCCTACTATGCTGGGATTTCCTCTCACGATGTATTTGTGATATATATGTATTGTGCACAATGTTTGTTTTCATGCAGGATTGCAGGAATTAAGTCTCGATTCCACCTGCATTGTCAGGACTGGGCGAGCATCATAAAGACCCAATGGGCTTGACGTTGAACATAGGAGCTGACAAGAAAGTGTCCTCGACTTAGTTTGACCACTTCGTCCTGGTGTTTGGAAAATTAGTTTGGTTGCAACCCCGTTACTATTATCATTTTGGTATCATTTCCTTATTTTGGTTTGTTTAATTTTCGTTGCTTGATGATGTTTAATTGATGATTTGACTTGTGGTATTGATGTGCTTATGTTTGTTAAAAGTATTGTTAGTTTATGGTTTGTTCTTGAGCTCAACTTCCAAGAGTAAGTTGAAGCCTAGGGGGGAGGATGTAGTGCCCACCCCGTTTCGGTCATCATTGATGTCAAGTAAGTAGTTGTTAGTAATGTCATGATGATGTGATTTTATTATTTAATTTAATTTTTAGAGTTATGAGATAACACTAATAATATGTTTGGATTTGATTAATAAAATTAATTTAATTATCTTGGGAGTTAGTTATTGAAAGTAATCAAATTTGATGAGGAAAAGTAATTATCATTTAATGATTATCATTAAATTCAATTAATAAATCTAAAAGTAAGAAAATATTAGAGAGGTATAAATATTAAAATTGTATTTAAGATTAAATGAATTAAGGTAAAAATATTTATTCAATTATATTTTAATTAAAAGTTAATTATTTATGAAAATTTGTTTTAGTTAAAATTTAGAGTTAAATGGAAGTAATTTAAAATAAAAAGAAGTTATTGGTTGAAATTAAATAAATAAATACATAAAGTAATGATTAATTAAAGGGGGTAAATAAATTAATTAGTTATTTTTGAAAATCCTTTACAGAGGAGAAAGAGGAGTTAGGGCGGTTGAACGGAGAATTTGGTATTTTCTTTAAGAGGAGGCAAGAAAAATTTAGGGGGATTCTCTCTGTGAACCAATTGGGAGCACCTTCTTATTCGAGTGTCGTTATGCTGTTTGTTCGCTTTCTACTCTTACCAAGGGTTTGAAGATGCAGCCAAAGTTTTAGGCTTATGTTCTGGCTGATCCATCCCTCAACCTCAATAAATTCAGTTCAGAGATTGGCTATAAACGATTCAACATGGAATCCTTCCAACACAGATAATTCCATTTTTGCATATCCCCTCTGCGAGCATCCTACCATTACAAGGTGCACATTATAATTATTTTTCCTTATGTATAATCTAGTAAAAATTTTATTGTATGTGTTTTTAATATCAACCCTAATTTGTAATTGTGTAGAAACCCTAGTTATTTGTAAACTAGTGCCACCGAGTAGAACAGTTAATAAAATCAACATAAATCTATGTTTAGAGAAATTGATGTCAAACAAAAGAAAAGAAAATAAAATAAATTTAAATAAAATTTGGGTAATAATGATAATAATTACCATCCATTGAGAGTCATAGTTAAGTTGTGATATAAAGAAAATAAAATTAATTTAACTAATTTTAACCTATAAAGATTTATTGTTTTAATAAATCTAATATTATTTCTCCTGCGCATAAGTCACGTATTTGCGCCTACCTTTCTTTCGCCCTTAGTCTTGCGAATAACATTTAATAATAATACAAGTAAATGGTGATATTTCTAATTTCCAAAATTCATTTTCTAAAATAAATGGCTGCTCACATTTTTGCAACCGTAACCATCTCCAACTTGGAGGAAAGCTTGGTTCGTGTGTCTTCTCTGATGCCGTCCATGAGCAGATTGTTCAAGCGAAGAAATTGAGGACTAATGCGCAGATTATATAATTCTCTTGATCTGCGCCATGTTTCTAGCCTTGCCAGTTATCTCCATTCAGTCAAAGCTGAGAGAAATTGATGTTATTGGATACAGTGCTTAGATGAGATCCTTCACATAGTCTGGTAATCTAAATTTTTAAAATCTCCCCGAATATATAGGCAAAATTATCACAGCTGCAACATTAGACTTGCAAAAGTGTAGTAAATTAAATAGTCACTCTGAAACCCTTGGCAGCCTGTCACTGTCACAGCAATTAGAGTTGAAACATTGTACAGAATTAAATAGCCTCTCTGATTTCTTTGTCAACCTGTCTGAGTTAGGGCATTTGAATTACCAACTACATATATGAGTAACTTTCTATTTATTCTGAATTTATATATATATATTTTGATTACTTATATAGATAAGTATAGACACCTAATTATAGGTTAAAAGATTTGAGTGAAGGTAGTCTTTTATATTTAGAATTTATGAGGATATTTCAATATATAAGTAGATTTGTATGATGAGTATTATTCAAAAGAAAATGGTTCGTATTTATATAATATGTTTATAAAATATGAATAATTTCTTTAATTGTTTTGTTTATGATTTTATGGTGGTGTAAACGTAAATTATGAATCGAGTGTAAAAGTAAAAGTAAAAGTGTAATTTTATTTTATGGTAAGTGAAGTAATAAAAGGTGATAAAGAATTTTAATTAGATAGTTGATTTGTAAATGAAGTATTGAATTCACTTTAGAAAGAATCGGGTAAATAATTAAAGTAAAAATGGTTATTTCGATAGATTGTTTAGTAAAATATTATTTAACCAAGGATTTTAACGGAATAAACATTAATAAATTAGGTATTTAATTTTGCTGTAGATAAATGAACTGTGTATTTAGTTAAAGTAAATCGATTTATATGGAATTATTCCTTAAGACTTTGTAATTAATGTGTTTATATTTAGAAAATGATTTATTTATAGGAGTGAGAAAATTAGAATTATTAGGTAGTTAAGTTATGTGTTATGTTATTGAGTAGGTTAGTAAAGTGATTAGAGGGAGAGTTTCCTTATGTTAATAGTTAGTATTTATTTGGGTAACTTTGGAATAATAAATATCTTCCTCTTTAATTTGAAATAAATAATTACTTATTTTTATAGAGATTTAGTTAAATAAGTGAATTGAAGCAAATTATGTTTAAAAGAAAATATATTAATGCATATATATAGGGTTTTAAGGAAAGAATACATTTTGCCTATGTGAATTTATTGTGTAACATTGGTAGATTAGTTTATTCTTACTTTGGTTAGTTCCAAGTGGAATAGTTAAATTAGAAATAGTGAAAAGTAGAGTTTTGTATGTGCTTGCTCTGCGTAAGTAAAATTAGATGATTATGGAATATAATGAAAGTATAAATATTATGTTATTAGAAGAATCAAGTTTCTTGAAGCAGAGGTAATTATAAATAAATAAAAATAAGATGAAAATTTTCTATATGGTTATTATGTGAAAATTATTTTAAATTCATATGAGGAAAGAGTATTTTGGGCCTTCTTAGATAATTTATTGTGTTAAATGTTAAATGATTTTAATTACCCTTTTTGTTATCTAATGAGTCTATGAATAATAATTATTTATCAAACTACTATGTGAAATAATTTATTAGTATTGTCACCTTAGGATTATAATAAAGTTGTAAGTTATGGAATTGTCATCTTAGTATTACATTTTAAAGTTATAATTAGGATTCATATTAAACAGTCGATGGAGTTGGTTATCTTATAAACGATATAGTTATGTTAAATATAATTATTTGTAGTAAATACTCTTTTAATTAAATTAAGTGGATATGTTAAAATAAGTGATAAGAACGTTGAAATAATGCCTAAATTAAAGGAATGTCTGTATGGTTATAAGGTGTGAGTGATTGTTTTAAGCTAAGTGTTTTGATTATTGGTTTAAGTGTTATGTAATTTTTTTAAGGTGGGTGTGATTTGTGGAATCTTTATGGAGATGTCTCGATGGCCTGTTCAATGTAAGTGTTTTAAGATAGTGTTCTTCAAGGATGATGTGTATGATGGTTTTCTTGTACGGAATTATGTGTGTAAAATGGGAACCCGTGTTATTGTTCATGATTGTTTTAATTTTGGAAGAGTATGCTTGAGAGTTAGTGTCTTGTGGCTTATAACATCAGATTATATTTTCATTCGCAATATTGTGATATCCTTAAATGTTGGAAATGATTGATCTCTAAAATAATGTTCTTATTAGGTTGCTTCGAGTTACTTTTTATTGAATGAATGGTTATATTGTATTTGAATGTGTGGTTCATGGATTGTTTTGATAGACCCTTTCAATGTGTCTTTTCTTGAGTTGATTTTTGAGTTGGATATTTTCTCTCATTTTATGTATGTTGCTATTCAATGGGAACCCATATGTTTTCTTTTGGTTCTTTACCCTAAGTGGTAAATCGGTTAATGTTATCTTTGTTATAATTGAATTGAAAATAGTTCTTCAAGGTTTTGTTTTTATTGTTGTCAGATTTTCATGGGGAAACCCTAGTGTAACTTTATGAGAATCTTCCAGAGGTTTATTTTACTATTGGTTAATGTTCCTCCTTTTATGTGCCCTTGTTGTGGCAAGTGTTTTGGTTTCATGTTTTTGAAAGGGTTGTACATGAATCATTGAGATTTTGATTATATATTTATGGCAAGATGGGTAATGCCTTGCATGCTTCTCTGTTGTCATCTAATGTACTTGTTATGTTGTACAACCCTTGGATTTGGTTTTTATGTTTTGAGTGTCTAGAGTGGGAGTGGCTCTAAGTGGGTGGTCGGCGCACAAAGGGGCGCCAGGATAGCCCTCGTTAGAGTGAAATTAAAAAGTGATAATTTAAATAATTTATTAGGGGGTGGGTAGAATCACATTAAAAAGATAATTGATGCCTCATCCGCCTTTGAGTGCTACCACAGACTAAAGGGGATTGAGAAGGCCGTGGTTGGCAAGATCGTTGCCTTGTCTTCATGAAAGGTTAACGGTTCCGCATGAGCAACCCTATGGAGCGGTACCTTGAGATAGGAAGCCTGGATAACCATAGATGGAGGCGGCTCCTAGCGCTCGAGTGCCTGGATAATTTGTCAGTAGACGGAGGCGGCGCCTTGCGATAGTGGTAGCCTGGATAATCCATGTTAAGCCATGCGATGACACTCTCCTCTAACACTCCTTCTTATGTTGCTTCTTTGGAAATCCTCTGGAAGTGGGTCTTTGTCTTGAATTGATGGATCGTAGTTGTTTTGAAATTATTTATGGTTTTACCCTATTTTGATCTTTGGTGTATTCTTTGGTCTTGTATAAATCTTGTGGATAAATTGGGTCCCGACCTTGTACTCTTATGGTACTGTGATATGATGTTATTGTGTTGGTTAATGATCATCCTTTGCTTATTTGTTTGCTGGTTATTGCTTTGATTTATGTGATGAGATTTATGACTCTTGGATGTGGTTGATTATGTCATTTTAATTCCTGAGTGTTATGATACCTTGGTATGTTGTTGAGTCTTGTGGTTCCATGTTTGGATGTTCTTGGTTGAGGTCTCTTTCTGGTTAGCTCCTAGCACGGGGGGTGGGTCTTCGGACTCACATGGTCGGGTGGAACATGCTATGCACCCCATTGGGTCCCCAGTTGAGGATTGAGAGGTGCGGATTGGTGCTATTGCAGCGACTCCAAAGTTGTATTTGTCTTGGAGCCAGTTTTGATGCTAGTATTCATCTATTCATTTTGTATCATGGTATCTTGTGTATGGTTTCCATTTATGTTTGGGAACACTTTTACATCATTGTACTTTTTGAACATTGTACTGTAATGAAATGTTAAACTTGGTGTGGATATTGACCATAGTAGTTGTTATTCAATGTGTTATGTAATCATGCATATGTTGTATTTATGTGCAGATGGCTTCTTATCAATGAATTTTTCATGTATGTGTTATATTTGTTATTGTTAATGGTTATATCTTTGGATTTTATTCTTTATTGATGTTGTATGGATCTAAGTCATGTAATGACTCTTCGTGTACCCCAAGGGATGTATGTGTTAATGAATCTATTTAATTGAAATTCGTGTTATGACTTAATGTGTATTACATGTATGTTATGTTTATTGAAAAAAAAAAATTGTGTTGTAATTATTGTGTTAATGTCCTTTGGGGTTCGCACGGCGGGGCGTTACAAAGTCAATGTCTTTTCTCTATAAATTTTAGCAGCATGTCTTTACAACAACTCAACTCTCTTTTGCAAATGAGAGGAGAGCCCTATTTATAGTGTCCAAAATATTCAATGAATGGCCAAGATTAGTTCTTATTGTGTGGCCAAGATTCATTACGAAATAGGGTTTCACCTACCCCCCAATATATTACAATTTAAAATTACATTTTTTCCCTTCCCTATTTCATCCTCTTGCTGACGACACTATAGCACTTTTGTCCTTTAGCCAATTGCTATTTTTATTGCAGTTACTCTTTAGGAATACAACCTCTATTCCTATGTGTCTTATGTAGCCAAGCTTATTAATCTATAAATCATCTTCTCATTGGCTGTGATTTTGCTCACAATTGTTGGACTTGGTTGTTGAACAAACTTAGTTGGTCAAGTCGTTTACACAACTCAACTCTAAATCATTTTTTGATTTGGCCTCTCCTCTTTCCTATTTCTTCCCTTTCATGTATTTGGGAGATGAATCCTTCCATAGTAGTTTGGAATATTTGGTTGGAAAGGAATAATAGAATATCCAAAAAAAGTCTTTAAAGGTATCCTAAGTGTTACAAAAAATTGAAATTGCTATCTCTGAAGTGACCATGTCTTGGGTTTTCAAAAACTTGCATGGTTCAAAATATTTTTCTTTGTGGGATGTCTTCATTACTAAAAACTAGTCTCTTATTAAACTCCAACAAGTCAGATCCATTCAATCTAGTAAAACCAAAATCGATAGAGAGTTGGTTGAGTGGTTTCCTTGTGGGTTCATCAAAATCAACTTTGATGGGGTCTCACAGGGAAACCCTGGAAAATTCGGTGCTGTTGTAGTGCTAAGAGATTGGCAAGGTAAGTTTGCTGGGGGAGTTTGTGAACATATTGTAGATGGAACTAACAATGTGGTAGAGTTTAACATGTTAAGGCTAGACATATAATTGGCATTAAAACTCTCCATCCCTCATGTCATTCTTGAAGAGGATTCTATGGTAGTGATATCTACAATCAAGAACAAAAAGAGAAATTCCTGGTATTTGAATTATTTTCTTTTTCCTATCTTATCACATCTTGAAAAATTCTCTTCATTTCAGGTAGACCATTGCAATAGGGAAGCCAATTGTCATGCAGGCTCTTTGGCCAATAAACCCATCTATTTTTTTATAGAAACCTTGAGATCTTCTATGAATAGGAATGTTAGTCTTTGTTCACATGAGAATTTTCATGCCCTCAATCTCTTTTGGATCCGTTACCACTTATGGAATCCCAATGTCTTGGAAATTTAACAGCTCTATTTTTGGCTACTATAGTCACATTTCTTGAATATGCTAGTTGGAGATTCAATTTTCAAAATAGTTTGAATGCTAACGTGTCTTTGGTATTCATGTACAAACATGTGCTTATTCAATAGCTTGCAAGTTTTATGCTAATCTTGGTGGCGAACTATTTAAATACTTGGGTAAACCCACAAAAGTGGTTTACAATTCGAATGAGGAAGGAAAACTTGTAAAAAATGACCTCGTGTCAAAAATTTTCATCTTGGGGGTTCAAACGAACCAAAAGAGGGTTCACTTGAACTAGGGTTCGAGCAAACCCATTTAATCCATGTACGGACCAATCGACCAAAAAATAAATGGAACCCTTTTATAAACCAAGGTTAGAACCTTAGTTCGCTCAAACCCTTGGGGGTTCACTCGAATCCCACCTAGTTCGGGCGAACCCCCCCTTTCCCTAATTTTTGACTTTGTTCACAAAAAAAAATCAAAATTTTTGCACTTTGAAGCTCGAGTTGAAAATGAAAATGGTGGAGACTTCATAGACCCAACTAGAATCAGGTAGTCCTTGGAATGAGCTATCCAACAAATATAATTTTAATATGTTTTGGTTTTATTATGTATTTGTTTTTTTAGTTTTCCTAAACATAAGTTTTTCACCAAAAATCAAGCTCTCTGTTCTGCACATGTGGAAAAAGAGGAGATTATCAATTTTTTTTTTTGAAAAATATGAGTGCACTAGATATTGAAGTCCTTGATCCAACAAAAATAAATTGAATTTTGATATAGACAAAAAAGTTACAGGTTTTTTTTTTTTTAACGAGGGGAATCGGGTGCAGCACGGCCCCCCATATAACCCCCCACTGCCGATAAACTTTTTACTGTGATGGGAAGTCCTGGCGGGACACACCAACTGGTACCATGGGAGAACTAGAGAGTCAAACCCATGGTGGGCACCCTGCTATAGGGGACACCTTAACCAACTGAGCTAGGACCGGCGCCCCAAAAAAGTTACAGGTTAAATAGTCATGCTATGTCTAAATTGTAATTGGTTTGACTTTAAAACTTGATTAAAGAAAAAATATTCAATAAAAAACTATCTAACCAAGTGGAAACTCTAGATATCAGAGTTACAAATCTAAATTTGAAAGAATTAGAATTTTATCCTTCATGGAAAAAAAGTTATGCGTTATATGGTGAGTGTCTCTTTTTAAAAATGTTGTTTTATGAAAAAAACTAGTTTTCGAGGGAGATGGAAAAAGAAGTGCAATCTGATTCCAAAATTTTTGAAAAAAATATATTTAGAATCTACAAATAAAATTTCATGAAGCTTTAGTTTGCATCATCTTCAAATTCCTCATGGTTTAGCCACTATAGGTGCCCAAAAGTAAAGATTTAGTTAAAAAAATTATTTCAGTGTCTAGTTTGGCCAAAAATTGTAAACCACTATTGTGGGATCACCCACTTTGATGCTTAATATTTGGTATTGTTCTTTTTAGTTCCCATCAGGTCGTCGAAGAGACTCACTTTGATGTTTTGCCAAAATATGCCTGTCTCTCAGATTAAAGGCTTATAAAAAGTCGAAGGGACTCACTTTATTGTCCTACAAAAAATGATAGGTATCTTTGATATGACACATCGACATATTATCGGAGTATTGAAAGGACTCACCACCAAGTCTCGCTAAAATCCACCTATTAGCCCGATGAAGACCTTCGATCAACGTAGACTCATGTTATCTCCTATCGTCTATTGCTATCACCATGTCAAAGGGACTTCAAATGTCATCCTACCAAAAAATTAGCCTCCCTCCAATGTGAATTCTTTGTGACTATTACCACTTATATAATCATTGAACTACACACCAAGCTCACAAATCAAAATAAGTATTGTTTCCGCAATGTATGAAGCCCACCTAATTACAATTGAGTTCAAATAGAAATTAAATCAACAACTGATGATTTCCAAACAATAAATTCTATTTTTGGTCAGTTGTGTATGTGAGAGAGTGAGAAAGAGTGTGTGTGAGAGTGAGAGAGAGAAGGTCACTTTTATGATGGATCTCTAGCAAAATATGAATTCCAAAGTTATTCATTACCTCTGATGGTGATACTCCCAACGATGAATTCCATCGACAAAACTTTCATCGATGGTGCCTTATTTTATCCACTATGTCGGCGTAACTTGAGATATGTTTTCTGGACTAAATGTTATTGGTGTATGATGTGTCATCGGGCGGTCCATTTTTTGTTGTTCTAATATCAATGTGTTCCTCCAATTAAATATATCAATGTACCTCATCATGTACCTGCTAATCATCCTGATGATGGATCATGGAGTATCATCTGAAACGTTGATGGAAAAAATCGCACATAGTTTTATCCAGAAATCTTGATTATTAATGATCATGGACTATGGAAACAAAATGTTATTAATAGATGTACCTCATGTCGAAATCTTCAGTGAGTCTATCTTTTAATTTCTTGAATAACCCATCAGTAGAACAAAAAGAATGTTTCCCCGATACAAGCCTTTTATCTTCATCAGAGTAGTATATGAGATAGGAATTGTCATTTGTTAGGCTTCTGATGGCCGCTGAGTATTTTGTTGGGGAAACTTTCACGAGTTATGCTGATATGCATTTCCCTTGGTGCCACATTCTCTATTTGTTCCTTTTTAATCAAAATATATAACCCAATTTCTTTTGTTAATTGGTATGAATGCAATGTGCCTATGCCGATATTGTACAATGTGCTTCCTTGTTCACGTAGGCCATTCCTACAATGTTTTTATAGGTGAAACTTGCTAGATGTTGTGTCGATATATTGTATCATGCCAATATAAACATAAAACATGATTAGGGTGACATAGATACTGCTTGACTGATATGTTATATCTCTTCAATTTGAAATGTGTGAACAATTGGTCTTGGATACATATAGTGAGTAAATAGCTTATAAGAACAATCGTAGAAGACCCAAAAATGAAGACTTGGGAAAAAACTGCCATAGAAATTGTTGGTTACGTTTCACATGCCCTGCAATAATGCAAGCTCCAAAGCATATGGGCATAGTGTTGAAAACCCACACATGGAAAGTAGGGACCCAAATTTGTGTCTTAAGGTTGTGGAATCCCTACAAAAACTCTCATTAACCAATCAAAAAGTAAACAATTGTCTACTAATTTGAAAGGATAAATCATAAAATCGGTTTTAATAGTTGAGACAGGTGTGAATGAAAAAATGGAAGACTTATGGTAAAATTTGAAATATGTGAAGATCTCCTTGGGAAAAAATCTAATAGTCACCTTCTTCTCTCATAGTGGAATAAAGTAAAATATGTTCTCAACATTTTACAGGAAAAAGTTAGTGTAAAGACAACATACATGTATGCTGATGCCATCATTGAACTACACACCAAGCTCACAAATCAAAATAAGTATTGTTTCCACAATGTATGAAGCCCACCTGATTACAATTGAGTTCAAATAGAAATTAAATCAACAACTGATGATTTCCAAACAATAAACTCTATTTTTGGTCAGTTGTGTATGTGAGAGAGTGAGAAAGTGTGTGTGTGTGAGAGAGAGAGAGAGAAGGTCACTTTTGTGATGGATCTCTAGCAAAATATGTGTGTGCTTTCTCATATGATACCTGGGCAAATAAAAATAACAGTTAAACCCAAATCGAAAACCAAACCAACATATAATAAATAACTGTATTAATTCTATCCAATAAGATTATTTTATCATAAGTGCATGAAGCAGATGAAAGGCGATTACTAGGAGAAATCCATCCACTCACTTATTCCATTGTTCACTAAATAAGAGAATCGTCTATAAAATTGCTACCCAGATTGAAAGGTGCCTCTCATATGGATCAAATGGCATGTAAGCAATTAGAGATGATTATTGGGAGAAACTGAAGAATCAATAACCTACCAAACAATGGCATGACATCATCACTAACTACTCATCACATAGTGAATTGTGGATGATTTTAGCATTAACCACATAATTACAATATTTGTATGTTTAATGATTTAATACCAGCTGTGTTACATGGCTCTCTCCTAGACCCCTCATACCTAGACCTAGTTTGAAGCACATACTAGTCTCAAGCCAATTCTTTTGTTGAAATGGCTGGACTCTTCTCTTTTGTTTTTGCGCTACATGAATACATCCCAACTTTATCTAATCCAAACACGTATATCCCTAGGCACGGGATCCATCTGTGGATAGATTCCCCTGCAAAAGCTGTCATCCAGGGTAACATATGAAATGTGTTAAAAAGTAAAATAAGTATAAAGGGTAACATATTGAAGCAAAGAGAACTAATGAAAATTGCATAAGCTTAAAAGTGCAGCATAATGAAATATTGAAAAGTGTATTACCTTATTGAGCTTCTCTTTTTTTCAAGAATAGTTTAATATTCTCTACTTAACAGGGCCAACCACATGACGGTGGAACCTCATTTGGCCTCTCCCCCCCACTCACATCACTCTCAATTCCCCATACCCTATCATATAACATTAATCATTCATTCATCCATTAATAACATATAACATTCATTCATTAACATATTCACATTCATTCTTTCAATTTTTACATATTATCAAAAATATGGTTGTCCAAAATATCAGTTTTTAACATTCATTAACATATTATCAAAAATATGGTTATCATAATATGATTACAATCACTTTTTTTTTGTTTCTTTTTTTGCAGCTACAAAAGAAGTGGAGTATCATTTTCTAAATCATTTGTGCCCCCTTTAGTTGTTATGCCCTCTGCTCGTGATCTTATTGTATGCCTAGTCATGTACTCACAACGTGGAGGTCACTGCAAGGGGGCGTTTGCTACAATAACAAAGAAATGTTAAATTGATATGTTTTATTATTATTGTTACAAGTATTTCATTAATTAAAAGAACATTGGAGTGGTTCTCTTTACTTGATGGGGCCACATCATGTTCCTAATCTTTTCTTATAGCTCATGCTCAACATGCTGAACATCCTCTAAATCATTTGGAGTTGAAACACGAAAGCTTACATTAATTAATACACCAATTGCAATTAAATATGTTTAAAAGAACATTAGAGTGGTCCTCTTTTCTTGATGGGCCACATCATGTTCCTTATCTTGTCTAGCTTGATCATGCTCTACATGCTCTAAAGTTGAAACACGAAAGGTTACATTAATTAATACACCAATTTTAATTAAAGATGTTTAATTGTATTAATCCATATTGTGTGTTTTGTAGCACATGAATACATCAGTACCGGGATGCACACCATGACCTTCATTTGTAGGTTGTGCTCCACCCTCATCATGTTGCAATCCAATGTCATGTGCAGTATTATCATTGCTTGCTTGTTTAAAACAAATAGGCACATAATTACTTTATGGGGGAAATTAATATTGAATAGATTGCACAAGTATTCAATTTTAAATAAACTATATTGAGTTTATTTACATGTGTGTCGGATGCAATGCAAGCTTGTGTTTTCCCAATCAAGAGTCATTAATAATAAAATGGTATAGTGGAGTCATTAATTGGAATTTGGGTAAAATGGTATATAGTATGTATGACCCCCATAGTAACTGTGTCTATATCTATGTGATTCAAATTGTAATCAATTAGCAACTCTTCCCTTGTAGTTATTGATTTTATAGCACAGACGAATACACGGTTTCCCTCACACGCCTCGAATATGCAATTGGGTTGCTTATTTGTTGACCCGGGTCATGTACTATTTATAAACCCTACAATATTCCCTGATGCTTTTGGCCTTCTGTCAATGTACATAGCCACTCCTTTATTTTGATCCTTATCTTTTAGTTGCATATAATTTTCTGACAATGCATACCTATGCATACTTTGTGTATATCGAACCAGCTACATCCAATCTTTGTAACTATAACAGGGTCTGACATACTCCATCAATTTAGTAACTTTGTTGTAATAGACCTTTATGCCGTCCATGAAAAATATACCCAAACGATGTAATGACGATGGTGTTATGCGATATCTGCTCTCGTTGACACAAAAATTGGTGTTTATTGGAGGAAGTTCCTTGGGTACCTGTTGTTTCCGTAGATGTTTGTATGTCAAGGGTACCTCTATGTTGCCTATGCTCTCATCATCATAAGAACATGACCCCCCTGTAGCAAGAAAAAATTCCATGCGTTTACAAAATTTTTTTCTAATCTTTTTACCTCTAGTTGATCTCCCTCTTTTAGACCTACTAAATGTCTCGCTTTCCTCTTCTCTTCCTGAATTTCCCTCGCTTGAAGAAGACAGATCTAAAAAATACCTATTTGGTGGTACCTACACTCATAAGGATGTTGGATGAAGTTCTTTCATGGTGATGTGATCCCAAGGTATGAGGTTGGAGGATTAAAAACCAAGGTTGTCATTACTAGTTAAATGCACGTGGAGGTAGCAATAGTTGTGAATGTATCAGTAAACCTTGTAAGGGTATGATGATCAAAGATCACTTGGTAAGCATGGGAATGGTTTGTAGGGTCACCAACCTTGTGTTTTGAAGCCTTGGGTTTTGGGAACATCTAGAGGAGTCATTGTCTTGTTTCTTGGAGGTTCATTGGGTTAGTTGGTGGAAGGTTTCTATTATGTTTTGTACCTGTCTATGAAATTTTTTGGAGCACCTTCCTCAAAGACAATAGTTCCTCTAAGGTAGTACTGGTGTCTGTTTAGTTAGTCTATGAAATTTTTTGGACCACCTTTGATGTGAAATAGCCACTCGTGCAACCATCCTTTTAGTCTATTTCTAAATGGACATACCCTTGCCTTTAATGATTAAGCTCCACAAGTTTTTACCCCTATGGTTTTGGGTCCCCAAATAAAATAATAAAAGATGGAACCTACTCCAAAAGAACCCCAAAATGTATTGGAGTTTGTTTGTTTCTTAATAATCTAGTTAAAGAGAGGCTAATTGGGTCCCTCCTATCCAACATTCCTTCACCATTTTCCATACACCCACAACATTTTCAAACCATTTATACTCTTACGGAACTTGGAAGCACTTTCATTGAGTGTTCTCTTTTTAGGTTTCCACAGATACTTTAGCATTTGTACTGTTCTTTTGGAGGTTTGGTTGAGTCAGTGAAATATTTGAAAGTTTTTAATGGCTACTTGTCTTTTTTTCATCTCTTGTATTGGTGCAGGAGAACCTTGGCATAATTAGGCCTCTATGAAGCAATGTTTTGAAATTTGATTCAATGTTATTGTTCCTACTTTATAAATCATGTTATTAGAGTCATGTTTCATATATTTGAGGTCATGTTGAGGTCATTTGGTGTTTATTGAGTTCAAAAGTGCAAAAATGAAAACAATGTAAAAAGTTGTCAACTTAATCTAAAAGGCAATATGAAGAGATGAAGAGTCATCAGGGTCGGTTAGAGGTAGTTAGAAGGCTAAAATTCAGTTGTTTTTCCTTTAAAAAGGCTCTTGTATCTTTTAGAAGTTTGAGGGTGGTTGAATAAAGAATAAGGTCAAGGAAAATCTCTAATTTTTAATCATTTTTCTTAAGAAATCTTGCATTTCCAGGCATTGTATGGCCTTGGTGGCATGGTATAATGGTTGGATATGGTAATAATCTCAATCACCTTCTTGTTACATCAAATTTCATGTATTTTAGATAATATTTGTGTGAGTTATTATGGATTTACTTCAAACTTCTAAAACCCTTAGGGTAGCAAAGACAAATAATTATGTTTCTCCTTTATTAATTAGTGGAATCTTCTAGTTTCTTGTGAGATTATCCTACTATGAATGTTATTTCATGTTTCAGTGGATTTAGGGAAAAATCATAAAGAAAAGATGCGAGGGAATGAAGTTTCTTGACTGAAAAACTGTGTGTATAGTCTGTGAACAAAGTAATTATGAAGGTTAAGCCCTTAGAGTTTTGTGAAAATATTTTGTAAATGGACTTTGATGCTTTGAAGAGAATATACTAGTCAAAATAAACATGTCCCAAGAACTGGACAAGTGTACTTTGGTTAGAAGTTAGTAAAGCAACAAACCCTTATGCAAATCAGGCCGAATTAGGCCTAAATTTGTTTGAGACAACAATATTTGAAGCTTGTGTTGTAAAAGTTTTGATACCCGTTTTGAATATGTTTTAGATCTACAAGGAGGGAATTGAAATGTTTGGATAGACTTGTGTAATAGTGCTTGGAATGTGAATGAAGCCTTGAAAAATAGGTTGGCAGACCTACAAGCGTTGCAAATAAGGTATGAAGGAACCAATGATAGTAAGAACTTTAAGGGCTTTTGATGATTAAGTGTGAGTTCTTGGTTTTTTTTATTAAGATATTACCAAGGTATAATTTGATCTCATTTGATATAAAGTTTGGTGTAAGCATGAAGTTAAAAATTCCATTTCTTTGACTAATCTGTCTAATAATAGCCCTATTTTGGAGACTAAAACAAAATACACAGTATATGATTTTGTTAAATTGTCAAGAATAAAAGGATGGGAGATGGCTTACATTTGTTTGAAGTGAAATAGAATGGAAATTGTGTGGTCTATATTAGTCTAAATACTGTTTTAAGTTAGATTACTTTATGTTGAGTTGAAATTGTGAAGTTTAGGACAGTCATAAAGAGAGTTAATGGTAAAATGAAAGGGCAGACTGGGTAATTGTTTGTTTTGATCAAGATGAAGTTGACTAAGGTGTTTGAAGGTCTAGTAATGGTTTGGAGCTCTAAAGAAAAAGGTGAGTGTTTGTG
>VDFB02290644.1:0-24612 GCA_007258455.2 Sequoia sempervirens | reverse complement strand
ATTTCCAACACACAAGGCAATACTCTTTGGAAGGGGAGAAGAGACAGATTGACCACGCCTATAGTAAGCTCTGGAGATACCAATGTCCAACCCTAAAGTTTTGGCAATCGTCTCAAAGACCTAGGAGGATCAAAACCCTTGAGGAAGGGTGTACCTACATATCCAAACAAGTGCCCTCATTGGATTTTCCTCCAAAGAAATAAAATTACACATGCCAATGCTTTATGAAAAGACCTATATTTCAAAAGAAATATGGGTCTCCCCCCAAAACTCCATCTCTGTCAGATTCATTAGGAAAAACAGCTATAAAAAACTCTTTTGCAAAAAATTGAAGTTCATATTCTCCTTGAGTCTTCTAGTTCTTCCTAGCCCAAGAAACTAGCTCTTCCAAGGTGAATTGGGGGGCCAAAAATCTACAAATCAGATTTCTACCTTGAAAAGTAGAAGCACTTTTCCTGAATTCCTCCACATCAAGATTAATAACTAGGGAATCTTTGGCTGGCATACATGCAGCAAATCTTCTACAAAGAAGATTCATCTTCTTTTTGTCAGCAGCCACCATCACTGCATCGAATTCTTTCTCCCAAATTGAAGGTCCAGATCCATATCCAACTATGGTATGTCTGAATGAACAAGAGGGGAGGTGTCCTCCACCTCTACTAGGAGCCATTGAGTGATCAAGAAAACCAAAAGAACAAAAGGCTAACCAAATATCCTGTATATCAACTCTTTGTTGTTACTTTTAGAGTATTAAAAATTACTATATAAAACAAAAATAATAGAACACACAATGATCACTTGCATGGTTATTACTTATTAACTATATAGAATATTTACACACATCTTATAGTCAAGTAGGTGGTGTAACCATCGTCTGTAACAAATTAGGCATTCATTTTTTTCTTGACATACCTTAAATATAGGTTCAGCATGAAATTTCATTAGAACTATTTTGACATCCTTCAAATCAAATTGGTCTGCAGATAGTGTTAAACTTTTTATAGAAACACTTCAGTAATTCATGTTAAACAAAAAAATATTAAGAGAGTACATTCTAATGGTTGCAATAAAAAGTGGTCGGTAGTTAAGCACAATCCAAAAGCTCACAGCAAATTACAAATTAAAAGAAAAAAGCCACCACACCAAAATGAGAAGGGGATGAATCATCCAGGGAAAAGGATTAGCCCGTGCAAGCCTGGCCTGCGGTCATCGTTGGAGCTTATTTAATGTGAATTGTTCTTTCAGAATAAAGGGAGAAACTTTTGTACGGTAGACTATAAGTATGGAAAAGAAACGGTCAATTGAAAAAATACAATAAGTAGTTAAAAAGTACCATAAATTACACGTTTAAAAATATGATAATTTACAATAATTTAAAAAATTGCAAAGATGACTCGAGACATTTCACACTATTGAGCCTGTTACACCCAACTTCACTAGTGAAAACATTTGAATGAATCTAATCATTTAAAAAAAACATAAATTATATATATGAATCTCCCTTCCTCATGAAAATATGGATGCTCAGTCTATTGAACAACAGGCTGCATAGGATATTATTGGTCAGAAGCTACTTTAAGACAGCCAAATCCTTTCAGATGCTGGCTGGGGACCCAAACCTGATAATGAGGATCTCTCTTCTACTACAAGATTTATTGTTTTAGCTGCTTAGTTCTTTCTAATGATTTTATAATTGTGGTTGCATCTGCTTGGACTCATGCCTTTTCAAGACTGTTTTATGCTTAGTTTGATTCTTTGGTCTGGATTCGAAGTCTAATTCTATGCCACCACTTTTTGTAAAAGGCTCTGAATAATTTTTATTTTAAAGTAATATGTAAATCTTATTTTATAAAAAAAATATTTTTCCTAAAATAAAAAATACTTTTACATTTTGTCAAATACTGACGAGAATCTGAAGGTCAGGAATGATTTGTAAAGTTGGCAATTAATATTCACTTTTAATTTAACACGTTTTACTGTGGGTGACTGGAAAAGGTGTAAAATAAACAAACTTGATAAATGAAAACAGCTTCCATTAGCATACCCCATTGCGGTAGCCCTGAGCTACCGGACTCTTTGAAACCGGAGTTTGATTGTTCTTCCAATAAATAACAAGCATTAAGAAAATGATGAAACCCCGGCAAGGGATACCACCCTTCCTTCCCTTGTTACTCACAAATGAAAAGAAACTAAAGAGACACAAGCAACACTTGTGCTCTATGTTATTTGAAATGGTAGCACACAAGCTGCAGGAATGTAAGATTTAAGGGATTTGCTGTGCAAAGCTTTCTGATGAATACTCGTGGAGTGTCATATAGTCAATGTCAGATGAGGATGAGGGAATACCTGCTCCAGCCAACAATCCGATGGCAGCTTCCCTTCTAGAAGACTCGAACCCGTCGCGTGGCTCCTGCAATCGACAGTTGTTCGAGGAGCACACAACCCCCAACTTTCCTGCAAATGACTGAAAGTTTCCCGAGCGTGATTTGTGAGGGCGAGATGTGTTTGGTTTGCGTGGACTGATATTAAAGGCGAAGCTTCTCCGACTGTTGGTATACAGAAATGAAGCAGGCAAGGATTGAGAAGCCATTGCTTGCATTTGCTACTTTCCCGTTCAATTCATTTCTGTTATTGTAAACTCTCTCCTTGATATTGCTCACATGGCGACTTGTGGTTGGCACAGGTTAAACGGACCATACATTTGGTTATAGAGGATTATCCTACGTGGCAACTGCTTCATCAGATAGAACATACGAGTGTCCTGCTCTGATTGATTAAACACCACCACATAGCCTTTTGCTGATGAAAGACCAAATTTGATTGGCTTCTCATCTGGTTAGTTAGTCTTGTTTGTGATTAACGGTTTTTTCAGCTTTATAATATTTGGGCGTCGTTCATTTTTAATAAATTTTGGTGTTTGGAGTTTCTTTATAGTTTGAATTATATTTGCTCTTTAACAAAGAGCCTCTCAAAAAATTTATTGGGCTATTATTATTATTATTATTATTATTATTATTATTATTTTGTCATCAAGTATTTTCGGTATTCTATTTATCGAAGTTTTATGTGTAGTTCATATGTTCCAACGCTCTTCACGAATTTCACTTTAGCGTTTGGATCTTCTAGTTTAGTTGTATAATTATATTATTTAACATACACAAATTATAATTTGAATTTGAGTTTTCCTATGTATACATTAAGTTATTCAATTGATAAACAATCAATCTAATTTTATAACAAAAACTTCTTTGAAGGTTTTTTTGTTTTTTTTTTATTCAAGGGGTAAACGCTTTTGACCGGAGCTATGAACCGGATACAACCATTCAACAATACCACCCCAACGGGGTTTGAACCTTGGTGGCAAGAATAACAATGCCACCTATAAACCATCACACCATGCCAATACCGGCTTTTGAAGGTTTTTTTGTTATTACAAATCAAGTGACTTATTTTCTCCAACAAACTTTTAGAAAAGTTAAGAAGATATTGAATGGACATTTGAAATCACTTCAATGATTTATCATCGAGATAAAAAAAAAGAAGTAATCATCATCAATATATATATATATATATATATATATATATATATATATATATATAGAGAGAGAGAGAGAGAGAGAGAGAGAGAGAGAGAGAGATCCTTTACAAAAAAATTGGATTAATAATCTAAATAAGAGTTAAGCCTTATAACTAGACTAATCAATGCTAATTAAGATAATAAATAAACATGTGTTAAATTGAAATTAGAGGCAATCAAGATTTTGTACTTATTATGTGAACATACTTAGTTATGCATTGTGGCAAAGGCATAATAACTAAAATTTCAAACAAAGTTAGTGATTCGAGAGCTAAGATGAATAAAATATGAGTGGTTGAGTACTAAGGACAAAATTGCATAGCGAGAACAAGCCTCTAAAATTGTGATCATGTATAAAAACGTATGATCATGAACTAAAAAGTTATGATCTTGTCTTGAGTAGAAATGGTCTTTAGTACCTACAAAGAAGATTCGTCAATCACTTGGTGTTAAAGAACATCAAGGAGCTTGCTAAGCTAGGGTGTGAAAGTATGTTAATTCTCCCTCTATGCCTTGAGCCCCAAAACCAAGTTAATGGTAGAAAGAAAAAGCGATAGTGGTGTTGGATGTTGAGTGTTGGTGTAGCTAGACAACGTTGCAAATCTACAAGATATCAAAGGTAAATTATGAATATGTTGTCCTCTCTATGTAGAATGCATGTTGTTAAAATGACCTAAGGGTGACTTCTTAAAATTCACACCCTAGATATGAAATTTGAACATTTTGAGCACATGCCAATAGGCAACAACCATATCAAAAAGTGTTGATCATGAAGTGTAAGAAATTTGAAATTTATAAAAGGTGGATGGGATCACACATGCGATTATATCTAAGGAGTAAAATAGCAATGTGGTTTTATCTAAGGTGGAGAATGTGTTAGATAATGAGACAAAAGGTGTTTTGAATACAAAAATAGACCATATCAAAATGTTAAATTGGTCATGGGCCAATACATGCTCCAAAAAAGCTCAAAATTTTACTACCTAGCATGTACTAAAGTTGTCCACACAAAAATGGCATAAAACAAGAGTGAAAAATGTTTGGGTATGCACCTTTTGGCTCTACTTTGTTGTGTTTGCAAAACTAAGTGTGCATGCATATCAAAATAAAAATAAGTAAAATAAGAGTGTCATAAAGGATACAAGTCTTTTTAGGAGACTAATTTGCTAGATCAAATGTGGGTTCTCAACCTATAAAATTTGTATAAAAATAAATAAATCAATAAAAATATGCCCCGTATTTGTTTTTAATACAAAAGAGTATGCATAAATTGAGAGGGAAAATAATGTTATAACTAAAACAAGGTGCACAACAAAGTATGACATATAAAAGTAAAAGCTAAGTGAGAAAGGTATACCTAAGTTGTACTTACTCATGTGTGTGATCATTGTATATGAGGATATGGATGAAAAGATGCCCCCTACACTTTTACCAAGAATAGAATCATTTAACTTACAATAATACATTTCCCCCTAAATGGAAATATCAAATGAAAGCATAAAAATCACATAGAAATATAACGTGTAATATAAATGGAAGAGATTAACCAATAAAGTTATAAATTTAGGTGGGTCAATATTAATGGGACCAAAATATATAATATTTGAAGCAACAAACCACATGGGACTATCTATTATAATAGCATGTTGCATAAAGGATGATTTATGGTCATGAATTATTTCTTCATGAACAAAAGTGATATAGTGGTGTCAAATGTGATATGTTCTTTCAAATAATTAGCTTAGATGACATGGCTTGGCTTTCATTTCCTTGTATTTGAGATGCATTAGTGAGTGTTTGTTTATGTATTTTTCCTTTATGTTCATTTTATTTGATATATTTGTTTGTAATGTTAATGTGTGGGATGTCGTGTGTAACATTAGAAGTATCGTTGAAGCTAATATATTCATTTTCACTAGCATCAAAAGGATCCCCATCCATTTTGATTAGACTCATTATGTGAAATTGTTAAAGATGTATTTTCTTTATCATTAATATTATCAACTTGCATCACCTTTTTTTTGATAAGATCTTGGTTTTTATGTATTAGAGTGATAAACCTATCCATAATACATCCATGTATGTAGTGATAATCACAAAATTATATAGCCTTGAAATGGAGTGAGATATACTTAGATAAATCAGTTAGCTTGACAAGAGGTAAAGTGATAAATTTTGGTTATCAAAGTTGTTTCAATGTGACATTTTGAGTATCTTGAAAACTAGTGAGCTCTCTAAATTATTTTGGTTTGATATGCACCTAAGGATCATCATTATGATTGACATTAGATCTGCCCTTAGTGCATGCATTTTATATATTTGGATTTAATAGAAAATCTTGGTAATGAGGAGTGCTAGATAAATTATGATGTAAAAAATATTTTTCTAATAAAGCACACTCACTTTGCATACACTAGCATATAATTATTAAAATGAATGATAAGATCAAAAATCACTTTTTTCTAAACGTGGTGGAAGCAAGACGTTAATGAATAAGTTGTGAAGCGCACTATCCAATAATGTGAAACCATAACTTGAAACTTAAACACATAGCTCATGATGTTCTCATGTTCCATTTGTCTACATTATGCTAAGTGAGCATTAGTTATCTGAAGCTCAATGTTATGGTGAAATTTTTCAACAAAATCACTTGCTAAATCTCTAAAATAAGGAATTGAAGACTGAGGTAAAGAATAAAACCAACTAAGTGCATAGCCACTCAAGCTTTGTTGAAATAATCTAGCAAGTATATTGTCCTCATTAAATCTGTCTAAACATGTAGTTTTCAAGGACCTTATGTACTATGTAACACCTTCCTTCTCTTGGAAGATTATGACACAAGTTCTCCACCCAACATGAAGACATAACCATAAGCATATATCATACTATCCAACTCGAGTACCAAATCTATATATATATATATATATATATATATATATAGCCCTACAAAATATAATCCCCACTCTTATTGAACTTAAGTCTAAGTTTCCCTTTGTTTATCTTAGAATCCTCTTTTCACTTTAAAGTGACTATTTTATGACTTCTACATAAACTTAGTTGTCATTTCAACAACAAATACAATGTCTAGACATGTGTGGGTAAGAAAGAGAAAACTACCTATAAAAAAATTGATAATTTATAGCATCAACTTCATTTGTACCACTCCTTTATCAAATGTACTCCAACATGCAAGGTGTTTTGGAAACATTATAATAATCCATAATGAAATTATTCAATATATATTAGGCATACTTGGACCAAAAACTTGAAAGAAATATTCCTATTTCCAAACTTGTTGATCACTTTCACATTTATTTACACTAAGCACCAACTTGCCAAAGACAACTACCCCAAAGTGTAGTCTCATTTGAGATACATGGAATTGAGGCCTAGTGTGTCATGTCCCATTTTCAATTAATTTTTTTGTTGACATAATACTCATTCCAATATTTTATATGGTCTTAGAAGAGGAGAAAGGGAAATAATTTTATTTAACATTATTATTTTGGACCCACAAAAGATTTATTTTATATGTTTAGGGCCAAATTAAATAATAAATATATTGTATTAATTGTTGGTGTTGGCATCCCAAAATGGGGCATGGGATTTATTGTGAGGGGATTTTTAACCTCGAAGAACATGTGGCATCCTATTATTAGCAAATTCTTTGATTTTTTTGTGACAACTTGTATATGAGGGGTTATTGACTAATTGTAGCTAGAAATCTTGCAACAAACATGGAAGGTGAGAATCATTGGAGGGAAGTTATTGAAAGTATTATTTTAGTTTGTTTTCTAGGAGTGGGGCATTGGGATTTGGGCACCCAAGTTGACTTTCATCCATCTATTTGTTGGCAGGGAATTGCTCATTATTGATATTCAATTTTAGTTTTCCAAAATTGTTTGAGCACTTGTCTTCATTCATCCATCTAAGAATAAACCCATTGGATGTTGATATTAGAGGAAGAAATCCCTTTCATTTCTCGAGAGAAATATCACAGTAAGGTTGCATTTGCACTTCAATAATTGTTTGTATTTTCTAGTATCTTTCAATGTGTTATTTGTAGATTTTATGAAGAAATGAACTCCAACATTTAGAGGGATTTGTTGCAAATATGTATATCAGTTATATTATTGTTATTTATAATTTAGAAAATTATATTTCTATTCATCATATCCATTTTATTCAGCTCTAGCTTTGTGGTGAAATGTGTGTTTTAGCATTATTTTTTTGTTGTTTTTCTTATAAATTTTTGGGGGGAGAAACTATAGCAAGCAAAGCAAATTTCCATATTTGTATTTATATATCATGCCATTTCTAGTAATTTTCTATATATTTTATCAATATATTAGTCCCAACATTGTGATAAATTATGTGACTTGTGTGCAAGCATTGATTGATTTTATTCTAGGATGATTGTGGAAAACCAATTGTGGATGTTTTCAAACTTTATAATAAAGTTTGGAAGTGAATTTAATATCGCATTTTACATTAATTTTGAAGATTTATATTAAATATAAATATTTATCTTGAAATAATTGGTTGAGACATTACGCAATGATTTTTTTACCATGGACATTTAGCATACAAATTTTAATATACACATATACAACAATCATACAACACAATGTAAAAGTTGAACAATAACTTGGATTTGCACAAAAAAAAACTATTCTCTCTATTTTATAATGAATGAGTACGGGCAATGCCCTTCCTTTCTCGAAGGGAAAGGGACAATTCAAACCCTCTCTCCTTGCCTCTCAAAACTAGGCTTGTTCTCAAATCCTCTATATTTTCCCTGAAAGATTCTATCTAAAATTAAGTCTCTACAAATGAATATGATGTATACATGTTGGGTCCCCAACTCTTGTTAGTAGATAGGGAGGTTATTTTCTTAAGTATTAATGTGGGTGCCCTCTAGGCTTAACTCCTTTAGGATTCAATGGTAGTATGGGATCTACTATAACTATCACAAGGGTGGAGTGAACAGAGGAATGAAAGAAGCCCCAAGGAATCCCCATTTATCCAACCAAGGTATCCATCTTCATTGAATTCATTTTCAATGGCATGGAGTTTGATGTCATAAAATGTGTGTGCATATATGCAAACTCTCTTTTTTTACAATAATATCTTTCATGTGCATAAACTTGGAAATTTAATTACCTTATGCAACAATTATATCCATATTAAAATAAAACCATAAGCATATGAAACAATGATAATAATGTTGTAATTGGTGTTCTTCACATATAATTTTGTCTCCTTAACATGGTGTTTAAATCCCAATTCCTTTAATAATTGATCAATATTTTTATTCGAAACAAGAAATTCTTGTTTCAACCTATAAAAAGACTTTTTCAATTGACATGCTAGGGGATCCTCACCTTCTTTCACAAAATATAAAAGATGCTTCATAAAGACCTTTTCCTTCAAATCATCATGGAGTGCACTATTCATGTCCAACTATTGCACCTACTATTTGTACTTTGTTGTAATTGCATAGTTCTCACCATGATAAGTCAATCAACTAGAGAAAATCTCTCATTATTATCGATTCCCTCAATCTAAAATTACTCCTTGGCCACTTCTCCACTTCACCTTTAGAGATGAAATTTGTTTTCTAGACTCACATATAACTAATGATGTTTTTAACCTTAATAGACCAAGAGCATGTTGTTGTGTTCCCCTAGTGGACCAACCCTAAAAAATTCCTAAAAACACATTAGGTTTCACTAAGCATGGGGGTTATATCTAACCCCTAATGTGGGGAATATGTGGGGAATCAAGGGTAAAATTTTATGGTTCTATCCACATGTAATAGAAATATAGTTCATATCATGCTTTGGGGGGTCAAATGAAATAATGTGAACATGAAATTTTAGGGAATGTAGCCCTCAATTTTACCTTCTTAAAAAATATGTATTTTTAATAGTATATTTTTTAAAATTTTCTAGTCAACATAGATCCATTACGAAAAAATAATGATACATATTTGAGATATTAGGAAAAATAGCAAACTATGTCAAAAAAATATTAATTTTTTTACTTTATATTCTATATTGATGTCCTTGTTTCAATGAAAAATAATAATTCTAATATAATGCAAAGTGAAATATGTTATGGAAAAATATAGGTATGGATTTCTCTTATTAGCAATAAAAATATAATAAATTAAATATTTAATAAAAAATACCAAAATAAATTGTGCACTCGATATTGGAGTTAATGATATATGTCAGATAAATCATGAAAAGTTATAGTTATGATTCAAGTTATGTGTTACAATAAAATGTCATGCAATAAAAACATATTGAAAACTAAAAATATATGATAGAAATATATTTTTTAATTAGAAAAACTATAAATTGAATAAAATAGAAAATGCCACAAACCATTAGTCTACATTGTCCTTAAATTATTGACAACTTATTTTTCATAATTGATAAATTTTGATGAATACTAAAAAAATTGATTTTAGTGATCCCAATTTGTCAAAAGGTGGGACACAATATTGTGTTATCATGCCTTAGAAAAATGATACAACTTCCAAGTCTAATTCTTCATGAGATAATCACATTCATCTCTCACCCCTAGTATTTATTATGATACTATTAGGCCTATAGAAATTTATTATGATTTAACTCAAGATTTAGTTATATGTGACTTAAAAGCACAACAAACCCAATTATAGGAACTTTCCACTAAGTTCACCACTAGTGAGATGGTTTCCATGAAATGCGAAAATCCCTCAAATCTTTTCTAACCTCCACTACAATCCCTTACTAGTGACAACTTAAATATTTGTTAAATTAGAGAAGTTATCTAATGCTAGCTTAGTTTCTCATAGAAGAAAAAAATCCAATTTTAGCTTCAAGAGTTGGTTTTAATTAGTCATTTTTTTGTTAGTGGCATTTAATCCCCTTACATTTAACAATATACCATTCATTGTTGTTGTACATGACACTTACCCCTTTGCTCTTTATTGTTACCTATAAGGAATCTATACAATGTTGTATGTGTACCTTCTTCCACATATACTTTAGCTTTTACTTGCATTACTTCAAAATCTAATTTTCAAGTCCTCTTTTTTTTTTTAATTTTTTGCTTCTATCCTCACCTTCACCTACTTAAGAGATTCGTGAACCCCTTCCAAAGATTTGATTGAGAAAAATCTCTTTGAGTTTCCAAAGAAGCACTCCAAACTTTGTACCTCATTATTTGAGCTTGTTGAAACATTACCAAAGCCTACTCCATCCACCAAAACTTGGTCCAAGGGCATAGACAAAGCCTTTCTCTTAGATTTCATGAAGTCTCCCTAGGTTGTTTCCAACTATTGAGATGTACGAAACTATTCATGATTCGTCAGTTTAATGAACTCCCACCTTAGAGTCAAAAATTGTTTAAGATACCACACCTTAGCATAAACTACATTTTTTCCCTTTCCTTTGGACCTAATTTAAGAATCTAGGTTTGATAACACATTAATATGCTACAAGAACAATTTTATAATATGAAAAACAATTGTTGGAAATAGGATGCCATTTAATTGCAAATCCTTAACATTAATTATTTCATGTATCTCCTAGATTCTTGGAATATGTTCAACAACACTAAGATTAGGATGAGATTAAAATTTGATGAAATAATCATGATTATTGAAATTTGTAATTAATTCTAAATGTAAGGAGTATGTGAGGGCATCCATAGTGAGTTCCTAAATAATAGGGGCACATGGGGCACCCACATGGTAAGATGACACTCACCTTAAGTTCAGTTAACTATTCAGAGTAAGAGATAACACTTCTGAATGCATGTAAAGATCCTAGGAGTTAGGGTTTGATGTTTGCATGCATGAAGTTCAATTTAGTTCACATCAGTTCAATTTAGTTTAGTTTAGAATCCGTTTAGTTTAGTTTAGTTTAGTTCAATTCAATTCAGTTTAGATTAGTTATGGTTTAGTTGTCTTTAGTTAGTTTCAATTGTATGTTAGTTAACTTCAGTTAACTTGGAATGCATGGCTAATAACTTGAGTTGTATGATAGATAATAGGGACTACCTCCAGTTAATAGGGGATGCTCATTCTTACATGAATGGTATTGAGTAAATGTTTCAGTTAACTAGAAATCACTTGGATCCAACTTGGCCACCCAAGATGCTTTCTTGGATTTACCTCTCTTGCATGATAAGATATTTATGAAGGCTTAGTTAAGTAGGATTACTTTTGGGTGCCATCGTTGAGGATGAGCTTTGGAATTATCACCAAAGTGAAGGATGAGTTGTAGCTTCAGTTTGGGATGCCCAAATGCATGAAGCACATGTTGTAAGCTTTAGTCTTCATAGAATAACTCAACTTGAAGCAATATGGCATACCTTTTCTAGGGATTGAGCTTTGGCATTGTAATTGTCATCTTTTGGAGATTACAAGATTGCTTATAGCCTCTTTATCTCATTCAAGTTGAAGAGGGTTTTCATAATTGTTATTTCAGGTGTGAAGAAGATTGGTAAAGAAAAAAGAAGCATTCTCAAGCAATAATTGGAGCTATTGTATTGCAAAGATTGAATAATAGAATAATTTTTGGTGGAGTTTTTTCCCGAAAGGGTTTCTCCACGTTACATCTTGTGTAATCTTTCTAATATCCTATCTAGTTCTTCTATCAACTTCTATCTACATTCTACAATAGTAAAATGGATTAATCAAGATAATCACCCACAAAGAATATATGTAACAAAGAAAAATCTTACTTAGATCAACAATATTAAAGTTTTACAGAGTATTAAGCTAAGAAAACACCTCATTTTTCAACAACAATGATAGAAAAAAATTATAGTCTATTTATTGCTAATAGACCTCTCTACCTATAGATAGAATAACCTTCTTTAGTAGAGGTATATCAAAATATCTTTCTATTTAGAAAAGTGTAAACACCATGAGATTTGACATCTATCTCTTTTAACTCTCCTAGACTCCTATTGATAATATCCAAACATTGTGTATTCCAAAATTTTAATGGGAGCCTATAAAGCCTTATCCATTGGTTAAAAGAGGAGGAAGGGGGTAGAGGGAGAGGACTCTGGTTGTGTGTGAGGGAGATGAAAAGACATCTTCCTTGTGTTTTCTTTTGCGAGCCCCATGTCACCTTTGGTTTGGTGCTCTTCATTCTTTCTACAAACAATATTTTGTGTCATTCATCCTTGATTGTCATCGTTTTGGTGTTGTGTGTGTTGGTCATAGGTCTTAGAGTTATTTTTTATCTGATTTTTAAAATTAGGGTTCATGTGAGTCTGGGTGGGTCAGTACTTCCTAGGGTCTTGGTTTCCTTCTCACACATATGTGATTATTGCATCTATGTGAGGATGTATGGAAGTGGATTCTATGACTAAAGGTGGGGAAGTCAATAATAGTAAATATGAATATTATAAAACATTCAAAGAAGCTCTATAATTAGAAGAACTGAAAGCACCAAATCCAAAAGTTGGCTTCAATGTGGGATTCAAAGACTACAGTGGAGGGGTCAAGCTTGCAAAAGGAGGTAGGGAAAGAGACATAAATGAAAGAGGTAAGGACCCGTTGCCGCCTAGGGTTCTAAGGCTTAGCCCCAATGAGGAAATGATTAATGCTATTAAAAAAGAAGAAAATAGATTAAAGAATACTATTGTGTTTCTTGCTTGTATGAATGTTGATAACCTTCCTGCTCAATTTTTTTATAACTAGCTTAATTCTATGTGGGGAAAGAAGTTAGGTATTCACATTAGGTACTATAAAATGATACAAAGAGGCTTTTTTGTAATCTTTTTTAAGAGTAACAATATGTAGAAAAGGGTTCTTGAAAAATATTTTTGGAATATTGGTAAATCCTTGTTTAGGGTTGTTGATTGGTCACTTGAGGTGACCCAAAATAAAATCATGTTTTGTTCGGTACCAAGATGGGTTAATGTCAATAATGTCTAGTCATAGATGTGGTATATTTTGCCTCAAATTTTTAAATTAGTTGGGAAATTTTTGCAAATTGAAAACACTAGGGCTACTTTTCCACACTTGGATGCTAGAATATTGGTCTCATTTAACACTAGGGTCCAAATACTAGATGCCATAAAGTTTGAATTTGAAGGAAAATGTATAAATGTGAATTGGAAGCCCTAGGAGGCTTGAACTCTTGTTTTCTTTGCAAAATTGATGGACATCAAAAAAGAGATTGCCCATGGTTAATAAACAAAAATAATAATAATAGCAGACCTTATAGGGATGCTTTCAATAGTCATCATGTACAAAAATCCTTCGGGGAGGATTGTGAAAACTTTGAACTTATAAATAATACTGAAATCCTAAATCCACAAGATGGAGGAAGTTTTGATACAGAGTCCAAGACTTCCTCTGAGGACAATATGCATGCTAATATAAGCCAAACATAAGATAACAATGATTTAATAAACCTATCAAAACCTAAGGTTGATAATGAAACTAAGTCCCCCCCGAAAGAAAACCTTGAAATGCAAAAGGTGAGTGAAATTGTACAAGGGAACCTTACTAAAAGGACTCTTGGAGGGGGGAAAGCCTTGGAAAGCAAGAAGAAGAATTCACAAGAATTAGTACTTGATAGGTTAAAAGAGAAAATTAAAAAGAAGAACTTGGAGAGACTTGAGGCTAGCAATTCTATGGACTTAGATGGGATTCCATATGATGAATAATATAAGAAGGAAAATAGGAATGTTAACTACTTGAATCCATTGTTTCAAGAAGTAAGTAGTGACCCCAAACCAAGGAAGAAAAACCATCCTAAGGATGATGAAAGTAAAAAGAGGAAAGAAGTGAGTAGAACTATTAGCTCACAAAAACTTGGTAAAAAGGGTAAAGGGGAGGGAGTCCCCTCATGTTTTGACATGTTATATAAGAATTAGAGGAACCCACAATTAGCATCTGATAAATGAAGTTAAACTATATTAGTTGGAACATAAGGGGTTGAGAATCCCTTGATAGGAAGTATGTCTTGAGGTCCTTTTGTACCAAGAAAAAATATTTGGATTGTCTCCTTCTGCAAGAAGTGAAGGCAGTTGACTTTCAATTGCATAATGCCTTGAGGTTTAGTTGGAAACAAGTTGTTGCCTTTACCACAAATCACCAAAAAGGGAAGGGTGCTATTGTTGTGTTTATTGGGCCAAAATGGAGGCCCTTAATTATACACAATGGTTGCTCCCCTGTAATAGGTGTTGTTGGGTTTCATTTGAAAAAGGAGGCCAAAATTAGGTGCATGCTCAATCTATGTCCCAAATGATTATAGGGAAAGCATTAATTTCTAGAGATGGGGTGTTAGCAACCTACCCAAGACGCCATGGATTTTTTATGGGGATCTTAATATGGTAGAGTGTAAAGAGGATAATGTTGGAAGTTACCCTTGGGGGTGGAAAGGTAATGAGAAATTCTATTGGAATAGACTAAAAAAGCCTTTGAATCTCTTTGACCCATTGGAAGGAAAAAACAAGATAATAAAAGCATTTGGTATACGTGGTGTAACAATCAAAATGACAAAAAGAGGGTGTACTATAAATTGGATAGGTTTTATGCACATGAGGATTTATTTATCTTTGAAACTAGCAAGGATACCATTTGTGTTCAAGTGGAGCCATTGACCCTGCTTGACCACTATCTAGTTGAAACAAATATAATTTGCAAGGTGGGCAAGGTTTCTACAAAAGGTAGGATAGAGGGCCTATTCAAGTTGAATACCTCCTTGTTGGATAATCAAGACTACATTGATGGGGTAAGGACCCTGAGGGTAATTAACAAAGCCATGTTTTCCAATCCCTCAACCATTGACTCATGGAATAAGCTTACCTCCAATTTGAAAATGCTACTGAAAATAGTGGGTAAGAAGGTTGCAATTGACTGTAGAAAGTTGGAATGTTCTATGAATGATGAGCTATGGGAAGTTGAATCTAAAATCCAAATGGACAAAGATAATGAGGAATTGGTTAATAGGGTTAAAGCCATTAAATAAAAGCTTAGAAGGTTTCAGGTGAAAAGAGCACAAGGTGCTAGAGTAAGGGCAATACTGAACTGGGTTAAAGATGGGGATAAAGGTACTAAGTACTTATTCAATATGTTGAAAACCAAACTTTTTGTGGAGTCTATGGGGCTAATTGATGACAATGATAATTGGTTCCATGGGGAAGAAGAAATAAAAGGGATCTTTGTAGAATTTTATAAGAAGCTCTTTACTATTGAGGATGGCAAGCCTTAATGCAAGATGGCTCTGGGATTTTGCAAACATTTAATCCCCCCCAAAAAATAGAAGGCACTCAATTGGGAAAAGAGACACATTCAAAAGGTTGGAATTCTTCTCCTTGATTTTGAGAAAGCATATGACAGAATTGAGTGATCCTTTGTAATGACCATGTTGGAGGATTTTGGGTTTCCTAGGGTATTTTGTAACATAATGAAGGCATTTCTTTGAGGATGCTAATGCATAAATTGAAATTAATGTATCACTCTCAGAATCATTCCCATTAAGTAGGTCAATAAGGAAGGGTGCCCCTAAGCCCTTGTCCTATTTGTGATTTTTGTAGAAGCCCTTTACTATATTTTGAGAATAGATAAATTGGAACCTTAGTTTAAAGGTGTAACCTTGCTTGATAACTCCTCATTATTAAACATCCAATTTGTTGATGATACTACCCTCTTCCCTGAATTGAGTGAGTTGAATTTGGCTAATCCTAATGAAAGGCTTGATGTTTTCTATCAAGCATCATGTTCAATTTTTTTGTCAAAATCCATGTTGTTGAGTTGGGAACATGCTCCTCCTAATTGGTCAACCAAGACTGCTTAGTAATGGTGTTGGCCTCCTACAATTATTTAACAACTAAGCCCTTAAAGTTGTGATTCAGAGATTGGACATCTAATCTGAATAGCTATCTCAATCATTATGAAGGTGCATTTAACTTGTTAACCCAGGGACGTAGACTTGAAATGGGTCAGCATAGTATGTGCACTAGGAATCCAAAGTAGCCATAGTCATTCTATAGCTAAGAAAGACATAATGCTTAGAAAGAAATAACATAAGTACTGAACATCAACCAAAAACTATATTAAGCTAAAGTACATGAAAAATAAAAATTTGAGCAAATAGATAGAAAACTACTCTACCTGCTTTAGCTGTAGGAATAGTCACAGAATGGAATTCTAGTGGTTGTAGGAACAGATAGTGCCAAATTTGTAACTATTTGCTAAACAGAAAAGCAATAATTAAACTAAAGGATGGAATGCTCACCAAGTGGGCCCACTTGGATGAGTATCCCTTAATACAAAATCAGATGCAACAAGATTATAACTTCATTTTATTCATCAGAAAGCATGAGTACAATAGAGCAACATAATTGTATTACTAAAAAACTAATAGTGCAAGTAAAACATTAGATCAATCAACCTTCTGAGAAGGAGCATTTGAGTCTTATTTATAGAAGGAGAAACTACTAACTAACTACCTAGCAAGGCGTTCAACTCTAACAGATTAGGAGGACGCCGCTTTATGGAAAGCATAGAAAGTGGAAAGGAGGTTATGCACGCATGAAATCTGGTCAAGCCGATTTTCCTTAACACAAATTTAGCATAACAATAGCTCCTATATTCACTCAACAAACTATTAAGACCATTTACAAGGCAATTACAATTTTTGATTTAAACTAGGAATCTCCCTCCATTGACCTTCGAATGATCACCTCGTTGACCTTTATGGAAAACGACTAGCTGGCAGAATCTTCCTCAATTTTGTAGGCTCTAATTATATCTACACAACAATATTAGGACACACAAAAATTTCATATCTATAACTATCTTAAAGTAACATTCATTAATCCACATGTAAATTAACATAGATAGTTCATATAGAATGTCAATGTCATTTAAAAGTTACAAAAATAAGCTTGTTCCCAATGTCTATGGTTTCAAGGAAATAACATGAAAATGTCAACATCCAAGTATCAAAATCTATGACAACAACAACAAATGGATAATAGACTCTTATCAAAATTGAGCCATAAACTGGACTCATCACTCCCCCCAACCTAAGGTTTTTCTAGTCCTCCAGTAGAAGAAGGGTTGTTCTTTTTCTTAGTTAATACCCAAAAATTTGCAACTTCCATTTGCCCCACATCAGTTCTTGTAGTGTGTGAATTAGGGTCCCAATAGAACCCTTGCTTGTTGTCCAACTTGTTCCATCTCTATCTTTCTACAGCTATATCATACTGATAATACTTGAAATTTGGCACAAGCCATAATAGGATAGATGGTTGAAAAGTTAATGAAAGCCGAAATTGTCCCTTTCCTTCCAATCTATATATATCTATCAAATCTTTTGCATGTTGTAGCATAGTTCTACAGAGAGTGAGGCTCAGCTTGTTTTAACTCATGAATCAAACTATTCCACCTCTGTGACAGATATCCCATTACAAATTTCCCTGTGGTTTCTGCTACCTTCTCATTTTCTTTGTAAATCACTTCTCTCGCAAGCAAGATCCTATTGCTATAGCTTGGTTGGTAAAGAAATTTGTGCCATTCTCAAAAAATGTCTCTAGGATTTCTAAATTCAGCCCTGATGGGCAAAGGAGTGTTGGATTCTATTTGCCTATAAGTCCTGAACTGTTGTCCCCAACTAATTTCATTATGTATCCAGGACATAAATGCCCTTAATTGGACATCCCCAACATATAACAATGGATTCCAATCATGGTCATGGGTCACAACATAATTATGTAAATAGAGTTCACACAACAAATTTTTCACTTCAAGAGGAGCAATCTGATAAGCCTGGAAAAATTCAAGAGGATTCTCAATGGAAGGATTCAAACCTGAAATGATCCTTGATAATTTGAAAGAAATATTCCTCTCCTTCAAATATAGAGAATAGATTCTTGGAGGAGTTCTGCACTCTAACATCTGAGGCGCTAAGGCTACTATATTGTCCACCTTTTCCTTTAAGGCAATAATTTTTGTATTCTTCTCTTTAATCTCTGCATCCTTCTTTTTAATCTACTCCTTTATCCTGTGTTTCTCCTTTCTCCATTCTTCTTCCCTCCTTTGTATCTCATTCCATAGGTTCATGGCTACCATGTTCCATGAAAAATCATAGGGTCTATGTATTCCTACCAAATTTTTTTCTAGCACCGATTCTTGCTCTTCATGTGGCCCCTGCTGCAGGGATTTTGACTGTTCACCCAGTTCTAGTTGCAGGTGTTCTGATTGTTCACCCAATTCTGGCTACATGGATTCTTTCTCTTGCTCTTGCTGTAGAAACTCTTTCCCTTGTTCTTGCTACAGGAGCTCCTGATTCTTATCATACTCTCGACTCTCAACCTGTTCTATAATGGTAGCAAGCTCTGCCAACCTTATATTTGTATGTTCCTCAAAAATTTCCTTTTCTTCAACGTTCACCTGCCCCATTGGGGATTTTGTGTCCTCTCATGATGTTTCTCTGGGATTTTGTGTCCTCTCATGATGTTTCTCTGGGTCTATGTATTCCTACCAAATTTTTTTCTAGCACCGATTCTTGCTCTTCATGTGGCCCCTGCTGCAGGGATTTTGACTGTTCACCCAGTTCTAGTTGCAGGTGTTCTGATTGTTCACCCAATTCTGGCTACATGGATTCTTTCTCTTGCTCTTTCTGTAGAAACTCTTTCCCTTGTTCTTGCTACAGGAGCTCCTGATTCTTATCATACTCTCGACTCTCAACCTGTTCTATAATGGTAGCAAGCTCTGCCAACCTTATATTTGTATGTTCCTCAAAAATTTCCTTTTCTTCAACGTTCACCTGCCCCATTGGGGATTTTGTGTCCTCTCATGATGTTACATGATGGTTTACACTAGGGCTTGCACCAGAATTCAAGGCTCCAGGAGTGGCTTCAACCATACTCACTCTCCTCCTAACCCAATGAGGTGGAGGCAAAACCCTAGGTCGCAAATGCTCTAGTCTAAATTGATCAATATTTAAAAATTCCTCCCAAGTCATATCAGACACATCATGTAGAGATTTCTCTACTAATAATTTGATTAGACAATGGTGGGAAATGAAATTATCCCTACCTTTTTGGGTCCCAACTGCCATGATTGAAAGAAGATTATATAACACATTTGGAATGTTCATTCTTCCCCCATGCCTCATTTGATTCAAGATTTAGAAGTGTACATAATGTAGATTCGACTGGTAGCCTTCACAGGTAATGTACTTCACAATGTGGACAACTATTCGCCTCCACGACTTAGGCATAGAGGTTCTCTTCATACCTTGCTTGTCCACATCCAATGGTGGGTCACTAGGTTGGGTAAATTCATCCCTAGATGACCTTGCATCTCTAGTAGCAGGGTAATGTTCACCATTGGTAGGAAACCCTATCACTTTTGCAATATGCTCTTCAGTAGCTATTACCTCCAACCCTTTTACCATGGCATTACCTTCAGACAATGTCTGCAAGAATTCTAGTGTAATGTCTTCATTATAACCATTAAGCTTTAGGAAGTAATCTAGCCATCCGCAATTCCTGAACTCAGTATGGGAAGGTGCATCTTGCAATACTACGTCATGAACCGTGGGTTCACTTTGAATTAACTAACCTTCCATCGTTTAGCTGTCTGCAATCAAGCAAGCACTCTACAAAGTTTCCCTTCTTGCAATCTTTGTCTGAAAGACAAATTTCTCCTTCTTGCAATGCTGCTGAATTCCCAATGCCAATATCATATGAATTTTACCTTTTTGGCAACTTAGGATTATGATAGAGGCAATAAAGGCATTAAGGGATAATAAATGGAGGATTCAATCGAGAAAAAATGGTGGCGGTGTGGTGTCATCTCACACATGCAAGTTGTCACCTCACTCAGAATTCAAATTAGCTCAATTTAAATTTTGTTGACATGGGCCAACATGGACTGGCACATGGACATGTTATTCACAGTTCCCCTCCAACCTAAATTTGAGCATGTTTCCACACATGTGAGGTGGTAATGAAAATTTGACAAGGGTAGGGAATAATTACATGCTATGGAGAACATCTACATTAATGTACAGTGATTCAATAAATGTACTAAAAGATAATTATGATGTAACAAATTGATGCACATGTACTTGAATTTGTGGAATATTTGTTGCAAAGAATATTAAGGAAGTACTGGTCACCTTTTAAGAAGTCGGTTGAGCAATTAATGAAAGTGGAGATGGAACGAAGTGAAGTGGAATGAAGTGAAGTTATGGTAGAGTGATGGAAGAGAGAGAAAGGTGGACATGGATGGGCAAATGGGTGGATTAATGAAGAAGTGGATTCCCACAGGAGTGGAAGTATTTATTATGACAAGTTTTGCACCTTGGTTAGCCAGAAGGAGGGACACTAGGTCCACTTCCTTTGGTTGTAGGAAGTTTAGGTGTTGCATGCTAAGTGAATTGTTGCATGAATTCCTCCTTGGATGTTGGCTTGTGATACAACCTAAGGCGATGATTGTTGACAAGTAGTTAAAATATGACATGGTCAATGGTAGTGAGCTGAACGACACCATTGGAGAATACTTCAACAACCTCATATGGTTTGAGCCATCCTTTTTGTAGCTTACTGACATTATTCTAATATCTGGAATCATAAAGGAGTGCCCAGTCTCCTAGCTAGAATTACTTGTCCTTTATGAATTTATCATGCTATTTTATCCTCTGATTTTGCACTACCTCTGTGTGATGGAAGGTTGTCATTCTCATCTCATCCAAATTATTCAGCTACATAATTTTGTCCTTTTGTGCCTTAGAGATATCCATCCGTAAGTCTAGTGTAGTCTTGAGAGTCTTATGCTCAAATTTAATGGGCATCATAGTTGTTTTTCCATACAATAATTCAAAAGGAGTGAAGCCTGTGGTTGTTTTCCAGGTGGTCCGATAGGCTCAAACAACTTCTGGTAGACTGTTTTCCTAATCCTTCCTATGGATAGCCACTGTTTTAGTCAAGATAGCTTCAATTTCCCTATTGGTCACCTCAACTTGGCCATTGGCCTGAGAGTGATAAGGAGTAGACTTCATATGCCTTATGTTGTATTCATTGACCAGTGTTGTAACAAGAGTTGAGGTGAATTGAGCCTCTTGATCAGTCATTATCTCTCTTGGAACCCCATACCGTGTGAAAATTTCCTCATAAAGAAATTTTGCAACCTTATTATCTCTTGCATACTTCATTGCTTTAACTTTTACCCACTTGGTCACATAATTAGTGCACACCAAGATATAGGACTTACCATTTGATGGAGAGTCAATGGAGCCTACAAAATCCAATCCCCATTTATCAAATGGAGTGATTACTACCTATGGGTAAAGGGACATCTCATCATATTTGGTTGGTCATCCCATCCTTTGACATCTATGACACTTCCTTGTATATTTCCCTCCATCCTTGTGGAGTGTGGGCTAGTAATATCCTATGTTGAGAATCTTCATTATTGTCCTCTTGGCTGCAAAATTCCCTCCACAGAGTTCATTGTGGCATGCAAGCAATATATCATATGTCTCATCTTTCCTCACACATCACTTCATGACATGGTTTGGTCTAGTGTAGAACAAACATCTTGCAATCCATGAGAAAGGAAAATATTTTCCAATGAGTTCCCTTCTCTCTTTTGGAGAGAAATGAGGAGGAACTCTCTCTATGACTAGATAATTAGCTACGTCAGCATACCAGGGTGTATGCACACAGATGGAAAATAAATGTTCATAAGGAAAAGAGTCATCAATGACTTGATTATCTTTTGAGGTAATTAGTCTAGAAAGAAAATTTGCTACAACATTGGCTTTTCCTAGTTTATCAACAATGATTATGTCAAACTCCTGCATCAACAACAATCATCTTGCTAACCTACCTAAGATCAAGGGATTATTCATGAGGTACCTAATGGCTGCATGGTCTCTATACACAAAGATCTAATAGCATATTATGTAGTGCCTGAATTTTTTAAGGGCATAGATTATTGCCAACATTTCCTTTTATGTCACTGTATAATTAAATTCAGCTCCTTGGAGGTTTTTGCTGACAAAATAAATAACATTATCAATAGCTCCTTCTTTCTATTCCAGGACTACTCCTATAGCATAGTCTAATGCATCTGCATGAATGTGGAAAGGAAGCTCCCAATTGGGAGCTTTGAGTACAAGAGCATGAGTTAAAGTTGCTTTGAGATCAGAGAATGCCTTGTCACAGTCCTCTATCCATTGGAACTCAACATCTTTAGTGAGAAGATTGTACAGTGGTGCTACCATTTTGTTGAAATCCTTGATGAAATGCCTATAGTAGCCTGCATGTCCCAAGAAACTCCTAACATCCTTTTGTTTTGCTGGCATAGACAGATTAGTGATCACCTCAATCTTGGTAGGATCTACTTGAATTCCTTTGTGAGTGATGTAGTGGCCAAGGACTACACCTTTTTGTATCATCATGAAAAACTTTTCACTGTTTAAAGACATATTATGGTCTTCAAATCTCTGCAAGACTCTCCTGAGATTTTCTAATGCTTCATTGAAATCAACACCATAGGTAGTAAAATCATCCATATAAATTTCCATGCAATCATGAGAGATATTTGAAAATATGCTAATGACTACCCTTTGAAAAGTTGCAGGTGCATTGCATAAGCCAAATGGAAGCACCGAGTAGGCATAAGTCCCCCATGGATAGGTAAAGGTGGTATTCTCTTGATCCTTAGGTGCAATTTGTATCTAGTTATAGCCGCTGAATCCATCTAGAAAAGAGAAATACTACTTGCCTGCAAGGGAATTCAATACTTGATCTATGAAAGGAAGGGGAAAATGGTCCTTTTTGGTGGCAGCATTGAGTTCCCTCTAGTCAACACAAACTCGCCACTTCCCTCCCTTTTTGGGTATAATCGCTAATGGAGACACCCACTGGCTATCTGAAATGGGGTAGATAAATCTTGCATCTAGCAATTTCTTTAGTTACCCTTTTACAATTTCCCTCAATGCAATGTTAATTCTTCTTTGTGGCTACCTCACTGGTGTATAATCATCTATGGTGTATATCCTATGAGTGCAGAGCTTAGGATCCAATCCCTTCATATTATGATAGTCCCATGCAAATGCATGTTGGTGGGTCCTCAATAAGTTTTTCAATAAAAATTGTTGTTCTTCACTTAGCGTGTTGTTAATATTTAGATATTTTCCTTCTAATACTTGCACTTGTGTAGTTAACTCTATCATAGTTGCTTCACCAATGCTTGGTACATTGAGTTCATGTGGCAACAATGTATGAGACATACCTGTTGATGCAGGAAATTTTGCTGTAGGAAGAGTGGGCATAAGTGTCTTCACTGGATCAGCAGAACCAAATGCATGAGAGGATGAGTCTTCCTGCACCTCACAATGGTTTTGAATTATGTTAGACAATACCTCATCTTCTTCCTAAAGCTGCATGAAATAAATTCTTCCTAACATCATAAGTTGTGCCACAAAATTGACTTCCTCGGCCTCTTCACCAACATGTGGTCATATGTGGTTATCCATATCATGGGATGGTTGAGCAAGAGGGTAGAAAACAAGATTTTTGGTGCTCTTGCCATCATAAATGGCCATGTTACCTGACCAATATCCAATAAAGGCATTTGTTGTTGCTAACCATGGCCTTCCTAGAATAATGGGATACCCGCTCAATGTGGCTTTAGGAGATAGAATCATGAAATCTGCTGGGTACTCCCAAGAGTCTAGAGTTACCACAAGATCCTCTACTATACCATCAGGTAATTTAACAATGAAACTATTAGCAAGCTGCAAGACAGTAGGAGTAGGTCTCATGCTTGCAACATTTAGTTGTTGCAGGATATGCTTAGTCATCACATTTATTGTTGCTTCCAAATCAATTAGAGCATTCTTTATTTGGGTTCCATTTATAACAACTCCTACCACATGACTACCTAGGTCATTGTATTTGGGAACAATCACTTTTCCAAGCATGATGTCAGATAGCTATCCCACCACATGAACCATAGTGGGGTCTTTCTTCTTCTTGCCTGGATTCTT
>VDFB02290643.1:0-40631 GCA_007258455.2 Sequoia sempervirens | reverse complement strand
TTCAATCATAGGCAGGGTAACAAATCTAATAATTTTGATATTTTACACCAAAATTCGGCATGCAACCACCTACAAAAGAGAAGATAGTCTAAAGTTAATGACCCCAAAAAACACTTTAAAATGCTAATTCCAGAACTTATTAAATTCTGATTTTACTATGATTTCCAACCATTAGACTCCTAAAATCAAAATATTGAACTTGCACAACAAAATCTGGAAATGAAATTCTAAAAATGCACAAGGCTAAAAATGAAATCTGATGAGATGTTGCTTTAAAATATGATTTTCAAACCTAGAAGTACAAATCTGACTTCACAAATGAATTCTGGAAAAAGACAATAACTACTGTCAATTTGGCGATATCTTCTTGATTTTTTTCTAATTTTTCCCAAGAAAATCATCCTTAGTTCTCCACAAACTATCGCAAGTATAGCAAATTCGCAAGTAGAGCAAATTCGCAAGAATAGGCGAACTCACTTTTATGTATATCAGCCACAATTTCACTTTGCATGTTCGTCAAAATTTTGATGAACAACTCTTCGTCGAAATTTAGATGAAAACTCAGGTTCGTCGAAATTTTGACGAACGTCAGGGATAAAATTTTTAAAAAATGAAAATTACACATTAAATATCACAAGTACCCGACAATACATCAAATTATACATCTTTCATAAAAAAATTTCATCGAATTTTGTAGTCAAATGAGTTAGTGAATGTTTCCTTGATTTAGTGTTGTAATGTGGATAACACATTCACATTAAGTCTTGGGGCCCCTGTGAACTAATGGGATTTTAATAGTGCCTTGCAAAAGTGTTGTAAAGTGTTGTAACACACTTTCACACTTTTCAAGGAGTTTATCAATTAACTAAGCATAATAAACATAATATTAATCATAATCAACATTAATCTTGCCTTATTTGGAGTGTTGTAAAGTGTTGTAACACACTTTCACATTCCTCTAGGCTTGTCATTAATAATTAGACTTTATTATGCTTTAATTAGCCCTATTTTATATCCATAAGCCTCATTTATTGCATCTTTTTGAGGATAATCCCAACACCAATTAGTAACCAATCAAAATTCAGGTGTTTCTGGCTTGTGTGGCCTAGATTTAGTGATCCGGGACTCATTCGCCACTTTGGGAAAATGAATTCCACCTATATTTTTGGGTCCCAAACCTATTTTTACACCTTTCTAAGCATTTTTATTTTTGGTCCCATACATTATGTTTGATGGGATTCATTCACCACTTTGGGAAAATGAGTCCTGTCTGACAAAAATTCAAATTTAATTCAAATTTTTGATGGGATTTTATTCTCCTAGATTTGATGCCAACTTGTAGTGTTGTATTTTTGGGAATTCTTGCATAATTAAGTATAAATACAAGGTTCTTTCACTCATTTTATCCTAACAAGCAATGAAGTGACCCAAGACTTTTGTGAGAGCACTCCTAATAGAAAATTGAGTTCGCAAGAGCATTCAAGAGCATTCAAGGGCATAATTCTTCATCAATTGTTGCAACAATTCAAGATCCATCATCATGGAAAGTTTCTAATTGCATTATTTCAGGTCTCATGCTTCATTATCTTATTTCATCATTTGGTTTAATTACCTAAAAGGGGTTTGACTAAGGCAAACTCCTATTACCTAACAATTTACAAGTTTTTCCCTCTTTAATGTGTGATTGCAGGTTTGTAGATTGAAGAAAAGTGGATTTGAAGCCTTCAAAAGCATCAAAATAAAAAAGTTACAAATGTTGTCAAAGTTGTCATGAAAAGTTGTCAAGACTCGCAGAAACTAAGATCTAGGGAAAAATATCCATCCAATTTGCATGAAATTAGTGGGAAAGTGCTTATTTTATCCATCATCAGAGGCTTGGAAAGTCTTAGTTCAATATACTACTCATGGGACACTTCATGACAAAATGAGACTAATCCCCCAGTTGTGGCGAATGAGTCCCACTATAGGAGTTTTCTAGAGATCTTTGCATATTTGGATACCCATTTGGTTGAAACTTGATCCCATGTAGAGAACCATTTCTAGGACTAATTTTCCCATAATGGAAAATGAGTCCCAGTAGGCTAGAAAATTAGGTTTTTCAGGATTTCAGAGCTCCATTCCATCTCCAGCAAGTTTCCAAGTGCACACTTTCTTTTTTACAATTTTTTGTTCTATTTTGTTTGCATTTCCAAGTCATTTAGTGAAGAATTGCATCAAACTAGGGTTTTGCATTTCATCCTTCATTGCATTGTCTTTCCAAGTCTAAACTTGGTGGTGAACCCCTCTTGTAATCTGAAATCATACCCTAGGATACCCTATTGTCATATCTCTTGCCTCTATTCCACTCTTGGGGTGAGATCTCTAGGGTCATCCTTGAATGTGAAGTATAAGAGCTTGTTGCCCTAGGTCCTAAAACCCTTAGTGGCGACAAAATTTTAGGTTCCAAAGAGATGGCTACATTGAATAAGAATGCTACATGGGATCTTGTACCTTTTCCTGAAGGATGAAATCTCATTGGATGTGGATGGGTGTTCAAAAATAAAATTGGTCTAGATGGTAGTGTTGAGAAGCATAAAGCACAGTTAATCATGAAGGGGTATTCTAAGGTGGAGGGAATTTATTATTGTGAGATATTATCTATTGTAGTGAAGTTGACATCTTTTAGGTTCCTACTATCACTTGCAATTGCTTATGATTTAGAAGTAGAATAGATGGATGTGAAGAAAACATTCATTCATGGTGATTTAGAGGAAGAAATTTATATGTCATGACTAGAGAATTTTGTTGAGAAAAGTAACGAGAACTTGGTATGCAAGTTGAATAAATCTCTGAATGGATTAAAGCAATCTCATAGATTGTGGTACCAAAATTTTGACACCTATGTGTTGTCTTTTGGATTTTTGAGATCTAAAACTTATCATTGTGTCTATTACAAGACTAGAAATGGTCTCATTCTCATCATAGTCTTCCATGTGGCTGATATATTGTTTATTGGGAATGTTAAGAGTATGATTTCAGATTTGAAGTCTCAATTGTCAACATAGTTCGAGATCAAGGATCTAGGTGCAACGAGGTATATTTGGGATGGAGATCAAAAGAGATAAAGATAAAAAAATATTTGGTTAAGCCAAGGAAAGTATGTGAACTTTGTGTTGGAGAGATTCAAGATGATAGCTTGATGATAGTTAATTGTTCTTGTAATGCAGGGGATGAAGCTTTTTGTGGAGGATTGTCCAAAATCTCCTGTCAAGGTGGAGGACATGACTAGAGTACCATATGTAATTGTTATTGGAAGGTTGATGTATTATAGTCTTTCTAAGACCATACGTTTCCCAAGAAGTGGGATTCCTTGGTTTGTTTATGGTTAATCTTGGACGAGTGCACTGGGATGCAATGAAGAGAGCATTCAGATACTTGCAAGGTACTTTCTAAGTATGCCCTATGTTTTCATGGTTATACCTACTAGATCTTGGAATTCAGTGAGCATTCATGGATATGTGGATTTTGATTGGGTAAGTGACATTGATCTAGTAGAAGATCCACTAGTGGAAATATTTTCACAATTTTTGGTGGTGCTATAAGTTGGATGAGTAAGCAGCAAGTTGTAGTCAATTTTTCCACTATAGAAATAGAGTACATGGTAGCTACTCATGTTTTCAAAGAATCCATTTATCTTGAGGTTATGTTCTAATATTGGTTTTGATGCAGGTACAATTACTGTTTGTTGTGACAACTAGAGTGCATTTTATTTAGCAAAGAATCGTAAGTTTTCCATGCGAGAACAAAGAACATTTATGTGCAATTTCACTTTTTCCATGATATGGTGGAAGATGGAAAGGTATATTTGGAAAAAAATGATACTTTGGTTAATGTTGTAGATGCATTGATAAAGCTAGTGAGCACAAAGAAGTTTAGATGGTGTGTTGGTTCTATGGGTCATGTGGCTAGAGCAATGATACAATGACTTTTGTAAGGTCTACAACAAGTGGGAGAATGTTGGGATTAAGGTGTCTCAATCTTAGAGAGTCTCAATATCATTAAATTAATTAAATTAGTTTGTTACATATTTTATTAATTAAATCCTAAGTTATATGTTTTCTAAGTTGATAAATCAAAATGTGGGAACTATTTGCAAGTTGGCTTGCTACAAGTTTGGTGGAGAGCACAAAATTATGCCACTTATCACTAGGAAGCTCAAATGGGAAGAGAATTTTTTAAAAACCTCTCTAAGGTGTGCTATAGTGGCATGTGTCCTTGCTTTTCAAAGTTGTCTCTTGGAAGGATTTGGAAAGATGTTAAACGAGACTGTGACAATTAGTCGGGTTGACTAGAAGTCAAAAGGGAGTTCTAAATTGGTAGTTGTCTTGATTTTCTCTAGTGGGATGCCATGCATTTCAAGGATAATTAATAGTTGGATAAAATATTAGAGTTAGAAACCTTGCATGTGCTTGAATTTCATTGTATGTTGGTGCATGTTGTTGCATGTGTGACAGGTTGGTTTTTTGGTCATATAAGATTAGTGCATGTTCTCCATTTTAGTCTGCATGCATGGAAACATAGTGTAGATGACACATGATAGTCCTAGGCACCCATGATAGAGTTTTTTAAATATTTTAAATGATTATGCACTTGGAGAGATGATTCTTGTATTTTTTGAGAAGTCGTTATGTTGCCAAAATTACTCTAGATTTATATCATAGTGTAAAAATACCTGCAAGAGCATAGATTCTATTATTGTATTCTAACCTTCTTGTTACTGATAATACAATTGATTTGTTCTTTGGTGTGTGGGTTTTTTCTTGAAATGGTTTTCCCATGTAAATCTATGTGTTATGGTTTATATGTTTAAATCTGAAAATTAATTAATGAATATGTATCTAAACGGTAATAGTTTAAATATTTGTAACAAAAATTTTTGCAACCCTCTCCTACTTAGATCTGTGTTTGGAAGTTGTTTCCACGCCTAGATTTCCTTTCAATTTAGCTAGACAATCCACAATAATATTATGCACCATAAAACACTTACTAAGGAATGTGGAAAGTTGTTCTTCCACATCATTAATAACCCCTATAATGTTGAATTCCCTAGAATCTAGTAAAGGTTATGAGATATATGGTTCCCATGATGACATCATTAGAATGTATGCATATGATAAGAATTTTGAAATCCCTAATGGTGAAATTGGACTAGCTAGAAATTTCAAAATTAGTGGGTAACTTTGAACACTGAGATGATTCTAATGAAGTTTATTCAAAAATTGAAGAATTTAGGAAGGCTAGCAATAGAGAGGAAATTGATTTAAAAATTATGCAAATGAAGACAAATCAAAAAAATTGAAAATTTTATTTATTGATCTTGACCAAGGGCCTAAAGAAATGAAAGATTTGAAGGATAAATTAATGGTTCTAGAAGAGAAGATCGTGAAATAATTAGCAAGATTTTATAGCACACACAGCTTAATTGAAGAACTCTACTAGAAGGCTAAACTTGAAGAGAGATAGAAGGGAGTTAAGGATGGATTCACTATTTCTAATATATAAACTATCAAATAAGTAGTGGAATCAATGAAGATAGATTATTTGCATTTTCTCTTAGATAGGGATCATACCATCAAGTTTGCAAAAGAGACCTTGGATGCATACCAAGAGAAGGAGAACGAGGTTGATAGGCTTTTATTTGATCTTATCCTAGCTCATTTCCTCTCTAACAAGTAGAAAATTAGTTAACTATTGCAGGCATGAACAAGGAGCAAGTAGAAGATGCAAGATTCATGGAGATCAAGCAACTAGTTGAAGGCATTAATGAGCTCCAAAATGATTTTCATTTGGATTCATGTTGTTCATTGATTTATGAAAAATTCAGCAAGGATGAATTATTGCATGATGATTGTAGCATACCACATGGAATATTTGGATATATATCACAAGGAAGTGCCATGTCTTGTGGTTGGTAATCCTACAGGAAGAAAACTTGATAAGGAATGTGTAAATTCGGTGTAAGATGAGGATTTCACTTCGGATGAGATGGTACATGGAGGAAACAACATTCCTAATTTTGACAAGGTTCCAAAGGGATACTTTGAGCTTGCTTTAGTCTTTGTAAAAACATCAAAAAAAGAAAGTTCAAAACTCATCTTGCATGAAGATTTTGTAAGATAAGGGTCTACGCATGATTCCTTCTCACTACATAATCCACCTCTTGGTTGGATGTTGATTTGAATTATGGTAATTTCAAAACTCCTAGTACCTTGAAGGTTCATTAGGTTGATAGCACTTGGATTCATTGCATGAGAGGGATTCACGGAAAAAGAAGCGTTTTGAAGAAAAGTGGCTACTAACAAATATAAGTGTGTTCTGAAGTGATCTCTGGTTGTCAGTCTGGCAAGGTCTTCAAATCTGCATTTTTTGTTCCACTTATAGGTTTTTTATTTTGATAAAATCATATAATTATTTATTATTTTATGATTTGAACATTAGTAAGATGGATCATCTTGAAGATGTTGAACATTTAGGAAATGTTGATAAGTGTTTCCAACTAAAGCAAATGGATTTTCCAACCAACACAATCTTGTTTTTGGGAGTAATTAAGTGAGTTTGGAATATCATAAATTATTTCCAACTTACACGCATGTTTCAAATCTCTTTTTGGAAGGAGAACCCTTCAACTTCACTAATGAAGGTTATGTTGCAAAGGATTAGATTGAAAATTGTGATAGAATATATTTAGATTTTTTTAGAACAATAATATTATATTATTTTTTAACCATTATTTAGACACTTGGTTTTGAAACAGTGAATATTTTAATGAAATTCACATATTATATCAGAGTGGTGCAATAAAAACTTGGTAAGAAAAAGGTATGTGATGGCGTGTTTGCTAATTTGATGCAAAGTGTTGTCATAATTTTGTCCATGAGAGATAAGGATTTGTTATTTTCAAGTATGTTGCAACATGCAACTTCAAATAGAAAACCTTACAGACCTCCTAGATTGATTTGGGATCCTAGAGTTGCATGGTTTGTTCATATTTTAGTTGTTGGTTGAGTTGGAAATTGATTAAGGGAAAGCAATTTTGGGGAGGGAGGACTATAATGTCCCCATTTTTTAACTAACTTTATTTGTAAGATTTTTTCCATCTCTTATGTTGACTCAACTAACTTGGTGTTTGATGAGGGGAACTCCAAGAGTCATGGAGCATGTAGGTTACGTTCTGCAAGGATATTTTTGGCAATGAGCTCAGTTGGTCTTGAGGACTCTTATGACACTTTTTGAAGTGAATTCAAGCTTCTAGTGTGTTCACCAAGATTCTTGATGAGAGCATCAATTTATAGAAAGTCACCTAATCAACCTCAATTATCATTATTCATCATCAATATCATTCCAATATAGTCATATTTTGATTCTAATGTTGTTCGACAGTTTTCACAACTCAAGTGAATTATTGAGCTTTAATTTAATTATTTCACTAAGGTTGCTTAATTTTATAAAATAATTTAAAAATAAAATTAGTATAATAGCTCATTGGAAAGGGAATTTAATGTTTTAAAACATGGATGGATAAAAAAGGGACCTTTCATATCAAATATAATAATCATTTCATAAAAAAATATTTTGAATAATAGTAATGAGAGAAGAAGTCCTCTTGCAAGAGGATGGTGAAGAACAGAAATCCATTCATGCAGTTGTGATGATTAAAATATTTGAGGAGGAGAAAGAATATATAGAGGAAGCATGTCACCCAAGTGACATAAAAATAAATAGATAGAGTGTTTGAGAAAAGGGGAGAATTAGAGAATTTAATATAGGGGGATATGTATATTTTTATCATAGTAGATAAGATTATTGATCACAAAATTATGAATGGATATTTTCCATGATCTACTTGTGGATGGAAGTATAATGAACATCCATTTTCCATTGATGTCAAATGGTAAGAGTTAGAGAAAGGGGGAGGATTATGTTTCCGTCAATGGCAAAGGGGGAGATTGTTGGAAATTTTTTCATTGATGTCAAGAAGGAATTTTTTGGTAAGTTTATTGTCATTGGTGTCAAGAAAGATATCATGGATTTGTTTATTGTAGTTATGGCCAAAGGCCACTGATCAGTCCTCTCCTTGATATTTTAAGTTGACTAATTTACCTTCACATGACATTTCTCAAACTTAAATTGCATTCATTGAAGAATGTTGGTTGACTTCCTTTCTTATTGGTGTCTCATATTTAAGAAAAATAAATTTACATGCATTGTTTGTTGGCTGACCATGGAAGCAATATGTTAGCATGCTTTGTCTACTAGTTGACCCAAAAATAAATTACTATACTTGGAAACACCTTTCTTATGAAGAAATATACTTTATTTATCTGTTGGATGTTCTTCATGTAATAGGTGACTTGAAGATTAAAGAAAATCATATATAATTAGCCAACCACACGTGTTGGTAGATCATGTTGATCACCAAGGTATATTTATTTATCAATGAGATTTCCTATATAAATCTAACAATGTAAAAATTCTATTTAAGAAGGGTAATAATTCATTAAGGAAAAACAACACTTATGCTTATGAAGTCAACAATTGGGATAAATAGAAAATAATTAAAAGTGCAACAGTTAAGTTAATAAAGAGGCAACAATTTAGTTTACAAAAAGCAACAATTAATCTTAAGAAGACAACAATCAAGGAAAAGAGAAATTTAGTGATTAGTTAATAAACAAAAAATCATGCCTCTTTCAAGGAAAATCTCTATTCAAAGAGGTGTATCACTTCATTTAGATATGAAGATTAAAAATAAATAAGTGAAGAGGTGTAGAAGTAGATGTGCAAAAAACAAACGATATATCTTACATACACCTGTAGTCCTTCAAGAATAGATGTAATATTCAAGAAGATTAAATAAAAGGGGAAGGAAGAGAAGGGTTGAGTGATAGAGATATGATGCAAGAGAGTACTACCCTCTTTCTCTTCAACTCAAAATCACAAAAATTCCTTAGGAAAACTCTACTCGAATTCAACATTCAATAAAACAAAGATTGCAACAAATGGAAAAATCCCTCTTCTAATTAAATACCACATATTTACATTCAAATTAAAATTCAATGCTTACATTCAACTTTTAATGGACTCTCCCTTTATCTCTTCCCACTTCTAAACTCTCACCTTTCTCTTCTTTGTTGTGCATTAAGCTCTTTTCAATGCCTCTATATTATTAAATCTGAATACATGGTTCATTCATTCTAGATCACTATCAATACCAATTTGTAGCTCGTTTCAAAACCGCCTTCTATTCTCCCACACACGAGCTATTTTCCCCCTCTATCTGGCATCATCCTTCCTAATTTTTTAAAAAAATTCCTCTTTTTAAACCCAACTTCACTCATTCCTATTAGGTTCTTGTGAAGTCAACCCCTCTTCTTTTTCTAATTTTATGCACTTCCTTTCACATCTATCTTCTCACTTTGTTTACACCATCCTTGTCCTTCATTCTTGTGGCACCCTCATTTCTTTTCTCCTATTCGGGCTCTCTTCTTTGTTTGCAGCCACTTGATACCCACCTTCACGGGCTCTCTTCCCCCTTCATTTTATGTTTAAATCTACATCCTTTAAAAACAAAAGACCAAAATTCTTCCTCATCCCTTTATATTCCCATCAGACTAAGTCAAGGTGTTGACCTCTCCTTGCTTCCTTTTCATTTTAATTGGATTTGAAGACCTTTACAATATCGTGCCTTTTAACTTCTATGTTATGTGTGTCTTTCTCTTTCACAAGCCTATCAACATGTTCTTATTGGTGCCCTTTTGCTTTGTTTTAAATCTGCATTTGAATAAAAATAAAGCAATTACCTTCATTCTAATATTTGTTGTTTGCTTTTCTAAGATCCCATGTTGGCCTTGAAGCTGAAAAGACACAATTAAAGTTTTAGACTAATGAGTTCAAGACACTCCAAAGTCTATGCTTCCACATTTGAATACATGTCAAGCCAAACACTTTCAATTACAATATTTAACAAAATTCCCATCACCAAATCCATGTTGGTTCATATAAATAAAGTCGATCAATCATGTCCCCGGTCTAAGCATCCACATTTACATATGTTTCTATCAAGCAGTTAAATTATAATTGATGCTTGCTTAACATTTCACTGAGGTTTATCTGTCTTCATCATCATCTCCCCAGAGTGTAAATTTTAAGAGGTTTAGGCACTGCACAAAAGAGAGAAACCAAACAAACCAAAATTAAAAGCAAACCAAACAATGTTTTTTGTTGGTGCCAATTTCCTGTATGCCCACGTGCATAAAAATATTGTGAGCATAGGTTCACAATGGTGGAGTTGAGTGGTGGAATCACTCTTTGAGATTTTAAACAATTTGTAGAAAACTCCATCGTTGTTTCAAGTTCGTCAAAAATATTTATTTCACTTCTTCTAGCACTTCTCTAGAACATGGACCACCTTCTTCCAACAACTGCACCTTCTTCCTTCTCTCCCTTGTGGACTCATGTCCATCAATGCTTGACCTCCTCCACCAAATGCTTTCCACACTTCCCTCCTCTTCCATGGGTTCAAACCCACCTCTAATCGTCCACCTCCACCAATATCTTGCAACATCTTCCACAATCTCTACTAACAAATACGTAGTGTCTACAACACACTCTAGTCTTCTATCCATCTCACCTTTTACTACTACATCTAAAAATAAGCCTTCGCTCACAACTGCAACACCAAATTTCATTGTGACATCTTCCACCTCCTCATTGGCTACAACTTTTTGGTCTTCATCTTTCACTGCAACATCAAGCTTTCGCATCCACTCTTCCTCAATCATCAACAAATGTGCTAAAAAATCCTCTTCGCCATCCACTGTGATGGCTTCATTGCTTTCTTCATTCATTTCTACCTTTTTCTCCATAATTTTCTCATGACATGTCTTCACTGTAACTTCTTCTGTAGGGGTTTCTCTCTCATCTTTCTCCATCCAACTCAGGCTACAACATTCTTTTTTATTGTCTTCTTTCTTTTTTTGACTCCTCTTCACCAATTTTCTCTCACTCTTTCCAACACTCTTTCTACTTTTCCTCAAACCATCTTTCCCACTTCTTCACAAACTATCTATCCCATCTTCCTAACCATTTCATCTTCCACTTTCTCCCAATATTGCTCCAAAAATAGTATATGCGCGAGTCTCCTCATGACCCAACCCATCTTCCCTATTGCAATCACTCTAAATCTACAAAACAAATTTCTTCACAACGTCAAGCTCTCCGCTACTTAGGCCTTCTCTACCCACAACATCCCTCTCAAGCTTCTTCTCTACCACTTCACACACTTACTTTCCAGTGTGAAATGCCTCGCGGTCAACAATCTATTCACACTTCCACCCGCAAGTCCTTATGGATCCTCTCCACACTCAGGATTACCTACTCTAATACCAATTGATACAAGATGGTACTCCCTTATTTCTCTCCAACTCAAAATTACAAATGAATTCCTTAGGCAACTCTTCCTAGATTCAACATTCAATAAAACAAAGATTGCAACAAATAAAAAAATCCCTCTTCTATTTAAATAACCACATATTTACATTTAAATGAAAATTCAATGCTTACGATCAACTTTTAATGGATTCTCCCTTTATCTTTGTCCACTTCTAAACTCTCACCTTTCTCTTCTTTGTTGTGCATTAAGCTCATTTCAATGCCTCTATATTCTTAAATCTGAATACATGGTCCATTCATTCTAGACCACTATCAATACTAGTCTGTAGCTCGTTTCAAAACTGCCCTCTATTCTCCCACACATGAGATCTCTTTCCCCTTTACCTAGCATCATCCTTCCTAATTTGTTTTAAATCTACCTCTTTTTAAAACTGGCTTCACTCATTCCTATCGGGTTGTTCTTGTGAAGTCAACCCCTCTTCTTTTTCTAATTCTGTGCACTTTCTTTCACATATGTCATCTCACTTTGTTTACACCATCCTCTTCTTCATTCTTATGGCACCCTCATTTCTTTCTCCTATGTGGGCTCTCTTCTTTGTTCAAAACCCCTTGACAACCACCCTCACGGGCTCTCTTCCCCCTTCATTTTATGTTTAAATTCACATCCTTTAAAAATAAAAGACCAAAAGTCTTCCTCGCCACTTCATATTCCCATCGAACTGAGTCAAGGCATCGACCTCTCCTTCCCTCCTTTTCATTTTAATTGTATTTGAAGACCTTTACAATATTGTTCCTTTTAACTTCTATGTTCTTCATGTCTTTCTCTTTCACAAACCTAACGACCTGTTCTTATTGGCACCCATTCCAATATTTGTTGTTTTCTTTGTTAGGATCCCATGTTGGCCTTTGAAGTTGAAAAGACAATTAAATTTTCAGATTTAATTTGAGTCCAAGACTCTCTAAAGTCTATGCTTCCACATTAAATAAATACATGTCAACTGAAGAAATTGCAATTACAACATTTGACAAAATTCTCATTACAAAATCCATGTTGTTTCATATGAAGAAAGTCGATCAATCATGTTCCTAGTCTAAGCATCCATATTCACATGCATGTCTACTAGGAAATCACAATTACAATTGATAGCTACTCAACATTTCACCGAGGTTTATCTGTCTCTATCATTGTCTCACCAAAGTGTAAATTTTGAGAGGTTTAGGCACTGCACGAAAGAGAGAAACCAAACAAACCAAAATTAAAATCAAACCAAGCAATGTTTTTAGTTAGTGTCAATTTCTTGTCCACCCATGTGCTCCTACACCAAGATATAATCATATACACCAGTAGTGATAAAAGAAAAAAATATGTAGATATAAAAAAGATGTATATGTAGATATAGAAGAGGAGTATATATAGATGTAAAATAGGAATATAAGTAAGTATAAAAGAGATGTATATGCAGATATAATTGAGGGGGAGAATATAAAAGGAGATCATTAAAGGCTATTTTTAAATAAGATTTATTCACAAGAAGACAAGATTCTATTGAAGAGGCTTATGCCTCATTTTGAGGAGGTTGGTGCCTTATATCAAATAGATTGGTGTCTCTTGCTGATTTGGTGCTTAGTTGTGGGGATTGGTGTCTCCAATGGGTTGGTGCCTACAAATTCTACAAGTGGGGATCGGTCTATCTAGTGGGTTGGTGCTCACAAATTGTATAAGAGGGGATTGGTTTCTCTTGTAGGTTGGTACCTACAAATATTGTAAGAAGTTTCATATAAGCAATATTTTTCCATGGTTTTCTCCCGTAAGGGTTTCCACATAAATTGTGTATTATTCTTGTGTTGCATAATGGTTAGATCTTACGTGAATGATATTGTGCAATTGATATTATTGTGGTTGTTAGTTTGAAAAAGTAAAATATGGTATATACTAATTTACCACCCTCTCACTATAATCATGTGCTCATCACTCCTATCCTTCTCTACTCATAATCCTCTCCAATATTTAATCCCTCATTATCTCCATTGTTATATCTACTTCTGATATGGATGCAAACATTTGTCTCACATCTACATCTCATGTCTAGTGAACTACAAGATTTTTTTGCACCACCTTCAATTCCCCTTTGTGAAAAAATTTCCCACACTCAAAAATTTGAACCCTCGGCCCAATATCTAGATCCTATATCCAATTCCTTGCTAATTTCCTTCAAGTATTTCCCTTAACCTTTTCACTCATTTCTTCCTATGTGAGGATCAAATTGACTTCCAAACATTCTCTACTCTATCTGTTGGTGTAATTAATTATTAATTACACTTTGCATAAGTTTACTTAGGATTTATTTAATTCCTAAGTTATAGGTTTTCATCTTTATCTTATCGAGCTATCTTGTTGCTCAAGATAAGATTAGGTTTAGGCATCTTTGCTTTTATAAAGCAAATTATCTCTTGTAATTAATCGTACTTTGAATATATCAATTTGCACATTTCATGCAAACTTCTGCTTTTTCATTTTTCTCTTCTGTGGAAGGTCTATTTTGGTTTGCAATCAGATCTTGGTTTCTAACATGGTATCAGAGCCTGGATTCGCAGCCCCTTCTCAGCCTTTTTGGAGGATTTCGTTGTAGAGCTCGTTCGGAGTCCCTCGAGGGTTTCAATCCTTGAGCATCATTATGCAGCATCTTGGATCAGATCAAGGTTTTCCATTGGATTCAGAGTGCTGGAAAAAGTCAGAAATGACTTTTATTTCATTGATTTTCGTCACCGTTTGCTAGATCTGCGAGAGTCTCAAGCTCGGTGATTTTTCTGATAAATCTGGGGGTTGCCTGATTTTCAGAGCACTTTGGGCCCAAACGGACCTTGCCATTGGATTCACAGTGCCCAAAAACCCCTATTTCCATATAAAATTTGTCCAGTTTGGGCAAAATCGTCTGGAGAGGCAAAAAAATTTTACCTAAGGGCCGTACGGCCCCCAAGGACGTTTCACGATGCACAAAATCAAGAAAAATTCAAAAAAATATCAAAAAAATTGCGCAGGATTTTGCACACCTAGTATAAAAGGATCCACCACCGGGCGGCCACCAGGTGGCCGCCGGTGGCTCCACCTGCATCCACCTTCGCCAGGTTGCTCCACCAGCCCTTGAGGGCTTAACACTCAGCGGCAAGGTCTTATGGGTGACCAGCACCCACAAGCCAGCCCCCCGCCGAACCTCCAGCCCCTACGGTGGTCACGTGGGTGACCAAGGGCCGCACCCAACACCCTGCACTTCAGCCCCTGGTCCGCCCAGGCAATCAAGGGCCTTATTTTTTTTTAGCCCCTGAGGGCTTCACATCGCTGAATCGGATAATTTTTTAGCACTTTCACGGAAACGATCATAACTTTCACATACGATGTCGGTTTTTTGCAAACAAGATATCATCGGAAAGCTATTTGTGAGCTCTACACAATGGTGCAAGTCTAATTTTTTGGTTTTTCTTTTTTGATGTATTTTTCTGCCTCGGAAGTCAGATGTTGCCGTTTTCACTCCAGGACGCATATCTTTTGACTCACTTATCCATTTTTTACGATTTTTGTGGCTTCGGAAAGCTGGTTTCAGCCTCTATAAAGATCTGAGGTCATTTCTAGAAAATGTGTAACTTATTTTATGCATGCATTCATTTTTGTTTCATGTGTTAGGTTTGCATTTTCGCCTATGTTTCTGTATTTTTGCATTATCTCCTTATGCAATCATTGGGTATTGTAATAAATGAACTGATATAAAGTTCCATTAAGGGGGGGTTCTTGCATCCATCTTTCATGTTGGTGACAACTCACATGAGTTTGTATGGTTTCCTGTTGTTTCCCTTAGCTTCTTTCTTGCTTAGCTGGACACATCTTTGGTTTGCTTCGGTTCACACTTCACATTGGGATTTTACAGTTCTTGATCCGCATTGGTTTAGATCTTTCTCATTTGAGGGCCATATTTTTATGGTTAATGTTCCAAGATCTTGATGGTACTTGTCCTATGGGCAGTTTTAGTTTCAGTTTAGCATTGGCTTCGAGAGACACAACTTCCAGATTTGTCATCATTATGGATCCATTCATCCTTTCATCTACTGTTGCTTATAGATTCCAGAGTTGATCCAATATGTGAGTTTCTAGTGTTCCTTGGCATCGGGTCTGCTGTTGCATTTGTGATTCCGATTGGTATCTTGCAAACAGAACTATCTTTCCTTGCTTGCCGGATTTGGGGTTCCAGTGTTGCTTCATTAGAGTTCTTCCAGTGCTTCTTCGTAGCAGTTCATCTCACTGAAGGGGGGGTTTTTCCCACTGGGTTTTCTCTCTCTTTACATTTGTACATGAGTACCTGATCAAGCCTTGTTGCCGAGACTCATATTTGCATAATAATCTGCTTCTCCCTAAGTTGCACTTATGGGGGGGTGTTGGTGTAATTAATTATTAATTACACTTTGCATAAGTTTACTTAGGATTTATTTAATTCCTAAGTTATAGGTTTTCATCTTTATCTTATCGAGCTATCTTGTTGCTCAAGATAAGATTAGGTTTAGGCATCTTTGCTTTTATAAAGAAAACTATCTCTTGTAATTAATCATACTTCAAATATATCAATTTGCACATTTCATGCAAACTTCTACTTTTTCGTTTTTCTCTTCTGTGGAAGGTCTATTCTGGTTTGCAATCAGATCTTGGTTTCTAACACTATCTATGTCCCATATCTAGTATTAACTTAAAAACCAATGATTTCATTTCTCACAACTTATTCCATCCCCAACCTCCATAGTTCTTTTGCATCACTTCCATCATTCCCTTGAACTCCACAAAAGGATATTGTTGCATAGATTTAACCCTACAACTATCGAGTTTTATTTTTTGCACCTAGAAAATAATATTAAGCCTAAGGGTGTAAATCAAAATGTAAATTCAAGTAATGAAGGATGAGGGTGGCCATACCACCATCAAGGAAGTATGTGATCTCAATTCCCATGGATCTCAATGGTAAATGTTTATCCTTCATCTAATATATTTCATAGGATTTATCTTGCACGACATACTTAAAGGTAGCAATATCTTTTTCTTCATCAAATTCCAACAAGAGATTGAAATGGATGTTATCTACTAACCTATCTGATTAAGGTTACCATTGATGACTTAGGGAGAGTTTGATTCCATTAATCAAGGAATCATCATGTCTCCTAGTGTCTATGATTGTCTTTGGAGCATGATTTATGTACCAAAATGTAGTGTTAATGATATCAAGGGTATAAGGAAAGTCCTAAAGTTTTAGTCAACTATGGATCTTCTCTCAAGGATACTCAAATGTGTTGAATAATATATATTCATATATTTTAAGTTGAAAATGGATGGAAGACAAATTTTAGAATGAAGAACCATAATAACAAGATTCAAACCTATAGGGTTTTCCTTCCAAAAAAATGGTAAAGGAATTTAGTATTATAGTAATTTGGGTTTCATCCCAAAGATGTGATAAAGTTTTTCAATTCCATAAGAATGAATTAAACATATAGATCTAGCATCTGATGAATATATACATGTGTATTGTATGTATTTCTTAAAGATTTCATCAATCTTCTCAATCATTATATTTTGTGATAGAAGTTTTAACTCTAATCAATTAGTCATCTAGATGACTATAAAATTCTTATAAATCCTTTGCAAGGTACCTTTTCAAATTAATACAAGAATTATGTGGGTATATTCATGGATAACTAAGATGTTTTCATCTTGATGTTCTAGAAAAAAATTATGTACTTTCTTAAATGAGTAGAGCCTAACTTATGTAAGTAGTAAAAAAGATATAGTCTTCAACAATATCTTGATTAAGGTGTCACAAAGGGATCTCCAAATATTACATTCTTTGTTGCTTGGAACTTATGACACTATTTCTTAGTTGGATATAAGACACCCATCTTCTTAAGGCTCAACCTCCCACCACTCAACACACTCAAAACAACCTAATATTAAATTTTATTTCATATTATGTTAAATTCTCTTTACTCATTGCTACATCCTTATAAACTTTATAAAACATGATAATTCATCTTCTTTATAAATGTGTAGGACCTTCTATTGTCAAACTAGAAAATAAATACTTAATAAAATATAAATAGGAGTACTTTATGCACTAGGTATGATTTGTGTCAAGGTATACATCCATGTCCTATAGTTGTATCCAACATAACACCTCAAGGAATCCCCCCTTGGCCTAGTAGACCCTGAAGTTGAAGGCCTTATCCACCATAGTAAATTGGTTCATAGTTAACCTACCTAATCAAAAGTGTGAATTGTTTCACCTTGAGTTTGACACCCCCAACACTAAGGAAAATCTTACCTTTAGGGATTTGGGAACACACTATCCCCTTTAACATGTACCTAAAACATCATAAACTAAAACATACCTTAGTAGTATTTGTGTTGTATAATAAAATACACATAATTAAATAATAATCAATTCAATCAAATAATCAATGCATAACCAAGACATATACACAATAATTATAAGCACACAAATATTCATTAAGAGAAACAATATCAAAAATATAATATTTAACAATAAATAAAGTATCCACATCCAAATTACAATGGGACATAAAAAAAAGTCAATATAGGTAAAAAATTTTGGATATTACACACCTGTTGGAATGAAAAAGCATAAGGAAAGGTTGGTGACAAAAGGCTTCTTAAAATATATGATAATTAACTATACTAAAAATATTTCTTTAAATATTTATTTGATTCAAACAATTTTATTAGAATAATCATAAAGTGTTGTAACTTCTATTTTTGTTGCAATTTAATATAGGAAGTTTATATCCATAAAATTCAAGGAATAAAAAAATGAGTAAATAAAATTTTACAAGTAAAATAAGTGGTTGAATGCCCTTTAACAATATCTAAGAGACAAATATCCAAATGAAATGATTATAATTAAATGTAGGATATACAAAGAGGAACTCAAATACTAAATCATAAGTAAAAGATGTATAATATGCATAGATTTTTTTGTGTTATTGATTGATTAAAAAAAAAAAAAGGTAAAGGTCCTTTTTAAGTCCACGATACCATGAGTATATGGGACTCCTCGTACTCCCCCAAATATGAGGGAGGCACCTAACTCGTGCTCCACAATACGAGGCCCTCGTACTCCCCCAATATGGGGGAGGCACCTAACTCGTGCTCCACAATACGAGGTGTACATACCCTACCCCCTGCAGGATTTGAACTTGTGACCTCCCTGTCAAGAGCACAAGTTCTCCACCATTAGCATCAATATGAATTGTTACCAATTTGAAACACCAAGGAGTAATTAAATAAATTATGTTTAGTAGAATGGTTATTCAGTTAATGCATAAGTTTCTAGTCTATATATTTGGCAAACCTAAGGAGAAATATTCTTTCTCATATTAAACATCTCTTAGATTTGGTATCGAAAATAACCTTTTTACTACTAACCATAAATGTTAGTTTAAGGATAAACTATGTTAAAATTTTCTATTTCTAGACATGGAGCAAGATAATGGTACAATTTTATTATCTATACTTACAATAACTTCATACATATTTTTTTTACTATCTATAAACTATTGCATATGTAATTAGTGTGTTCTAGGTACATTCAAGGATTCTTGTGAGCAATATAATTGGAATAAAATAATGAGAATATCATGATATATTTAATCCATTTATTGGCTTTGGGTTTAATGTAGTCTTTCTTAAGGGTCTATTTATAGGGTATAAATGTATGTAATGTTGGATTTTTGACATTTGTGGTTGACTTTGTTGAACACCTAGAATACTGAGAGGGGGGGTGAATCAATATTCACTAAAATTCATTAACTTTATCAATTTAAACATCCATTTAAAGCATCAATTAAACTTTGTAGTAATGGAAAGGAACACATAAAGAATGCATCACATCAAGGAACACAAGAACACCAGATTTACGCGAAAAAAAAGGTGAGGATTAGCTCACAATATATTATAACTTGTTACAATAGAGATTACACAATGGTGGACTCACTATCCAAAAAGAAAGAATGACTCATTGTCGGTGGCTCACTGCCCATAATAGAAAAAGATAGAGGAAAGGGTGGCTCACTGCTAAAATGAATTGCTAATAATGGATCTGCAACATGCCAAAGATATAGTTCCAATTAAGCTTTGAAAATTGACTTAACACACTTCATACTTCACCATTACTCCTTTCACACTTCACACTACATCATATTTGTTAGTGTAATTAATATTTAATTGCACTTGCATAACTTTACTTAGGTAATATTTAATTCCTAGGTTAATTATTCTCATCCTTATCTTGTTGAGTTATCTTGTTGCTCAAGATAAGATTAGGGTTATGCATACTTTTCTTTTATAAAGAAAATCATTCTCATGTAATTATGAATTCCTGAATTTAATATTATTTTGCACATCTTTTTGCAATAGCTTTGTTTTTTTTAATTTTCTCTTATGTGGAAGCTTTTTTGGTTTGCATGTCTGATCTTGGTTTCTAACAATGGAAAACCAAGGGCCTAAGGAAAAGGAGCTAATTTTTTGCGCCCATTTAGCCTGCATGTACCCTGACTTGCCTCCAGATAGCCCTTTTTTTCATTTCGTCATAACTTTTGATCCCAGAGGCAAATTTTTTGAAACGAGATATCGTCAGAAAGCTGGCAAGCCCAATTTTCTGATGGTGTAGTTTGTTCTCAAAATTTTTTCTATTTGGTGGGATTTTTTTCCTGTTGAATTCAAATGTTTAGATTTCACTTCGGAGGGCATATCTTTTGACTCGCTTATCCTTTATTTGCCATTCTTGTAGCGTTGGAAAGATGGTTCAGTCCTCTACACAAATATGAGGTCTATTTTTATTTTTTGTTTATGCATGTTTTCATTCTCTCCTTTTACAATCATTGGGTTATTGTAATAAATGAATTGAGATAAAGTTCCATCAGGGGGGTTTCTTGCATAATAATTTGATTAGAGTGTGCATGCACTTTGATCTCCATCTTGTTATTGATGACAACTCACATGGGTTATATCTAGTTTCTTAGTTTCTTTTGGCCACATCTTGTCTTAGCTTGACACATATTAGATTCACATTGGTTCACACTTCATATTGGGATTTTATGGTTATTGATCTGCATTGGTTCAAATCCTTCTCAGTTTGAGGGCCATGTTTTTATGGTTAATGTTCCAGAGTCTTTATGGTACTTATTCCCATGGAAGAGTTTTAGTTTCAGTTTTGCATTGACATTGAGACACATGGTTTCTAGATTCTATCATCATTTCATCTACTATTGCTTCATAGATTCCAGGGTTGTTCTAGTTTGTGAGTTTTCCAATGTTTCGTGCATCGGGTCTGTTGTCACATTATTATGATTCCAATTTGGTTTCTTGTAGACAAAAGTATCTTTCCTTTCTTGTCGGATTGTGGTTCCAGTGTTACTCCACAGTGTTCTTCCAGTGCTTCTTTGCAACAGTCATCTCATTGTAGGGGGGGTTTGTCCCACTGGGTTTTCCTTCTCTACTTCATTATTGTATTTGTACATGGGTACCTGATCAGGCCTTGTTGTCGAAACCCATTCATACTTTCTTGCATTCATCTTAGTTTTAGGTGCATGCTTTTTTAGTCTCCCTATGTTGCCCTTATGGGGGGGTGTTAGTGTAATTAATGTTTAATTGCACTTGTATAACTTTACTTAGGTAATATTTAATTCCTAGGTTAATTATTTCCATCCTTATCTTGTTGAGCTATCTTGTTGCTCAAGATAAGATTAGGGTTATGCATACTTTTCTTTTATAAAGAAAATCATTCTCATGTAATTATGAATTCCTGAATAATAATATTTTGCACATCTTTTTGCAATAGCTTTGCTTTTTCTATTTTTCGATTTTGTGGAAGGTTTTTTGGTTTGCATGTCTGATCTTGGTTTCTAACAATATTTTGTACACATACTCACTTATTCACATTGAGCATACATATTCCACATTTTCATCACTTAATGAATCAACCTTGCATAACCAATCAAAACATCAATTAGGTTGTCCTAATTGCATGAACCATACACCACACAACTTGTTAGCTTAAAAATATAATACACATGCCTTGCAAAATAAACCAAAATGTGTACACCTCCAAAATAGGTCAGAATGACCTATAATCACTCCCATAAATCCACTCCTTACATACTTCAACTTTGTACGACCCCAAAATCCTTAGGTCAGCACCACATAGCAAAACTGGTGAAAGAATAGCTAAATGAACCAATTGTTCATTCACAACTCGATATGTGAACCACCAAAACACTTGCCACTTGGAGGACACGTGCTTCTAAAATTTTTAAACACTTCCTCAAAACCACATAGCATAATATTCATCTATGGTGGAATGCAGAGCATTCCTATATGCACTCTGTATTAGTAACAACACTATTACAAAGTTGATACTCTTTCAACATTATCTTCAACTGCAAAAGACATACAACCTTGAAACTTTGGAATTGAAAACCTTCAATACACATCATCAACACCTCAAAGCTACATGAAAAGATATTGCATAGCAAAGCAATGCAAACCGTGCAAAATTGGTTCACTGTAACACTAAAATTACACTCTAAGACTTAGCTAGTTATCTACACCAATTGGTCTTCTTCGGACCAACACTTATACATTTCTAGAATGGGTTAACATCAATGAAAACAAAATGCACCATCATGCTCATGTTTCCAACACGCTTTGGATCTTTACCAATTCATAGTGTAATAAGAATAAATTTAGTGTTTCTTGTATCTACAAAAATATTGTACACAATGCAAAGCATGTAGAGAAAAAAATTCCCTATTAATATTTTTTGTTGATAAATGTGGAAAACCACCTATATATTATATTAAAACAATAAAAGAAACATATACAAAAATATTGACATGTACAAGATTTTATCCTTATATCAATGTCTTATTGTACTCCAAATGTAGATTGAAGAGGATTATTTGTAAAGTTACAAGGATAGGTGGGAGAGTAAAATACAAATTGTAATATCCTTTGAGCACATGTGAAAATTATCAAAATAAATTTACAAAGATAATTATTATAGCAAGAGAGATCAAATAGTAGAATAATGTCATGAATTGGTAGAATAATGTCATGAATTGAATCTCTTTGAACTAAGTTACTAGACCCAAGAGTATAAGGATTAGCATCCTCTAAAGCCAATGAAAACAACAAATACATAATTTTATAGATGGTACGAAATAATATTTTCCCTTTTATGGGGAGATGTATTAGACTTTAATCCCCTCGTATCCTCCTCTTCTACATTCCTTAAGGATTTATTTCACCAAACTAAAAGGGGATTGAATTCTATCCTTTTGTATTGTTGATCGATTACTAAATTTTCCAAGATATCAACAAGTATATGAGCTTCTTACTAGTAATGGCTATATTCTTATTAATCAATTTTATCTAAGAATCAAAGTTATCTAAGAGATTCCATTCCATTTGAATAATATTTCTTAATTTCTCTTTAAAAATTATCCTCTATTTTATTGTGGTTATTCTTTTACACATATTAATTTTTTTTCAATATTACCATTTCTAATTTGATGATAACTATTTCTATTATAAGAGATTTTCTAGAAAATATATAATTATGCTCTTTTTACAAGTTTCAAATAAAAGAGAGGGACTAATTTCCCATAAACACGTAAATGTAGATTATGTATATAAGATAGGCCAAGTAAAATTTTGTAACTGATATAAGGAATTAGAGAAGAAACCTTCCCAATAAAGTCTATTTACATAGCCATTTTTAGTGTTTTTAACTAAAGATGAAATTCAACAAAAGATGATCAAAGTATTATGTTTCTACTTCACATAGAACATGCTTGAAGGAAGGAGAAATCCTTAATTTTTCCATTTTTCTTTTAGTTAATTTTTTTTTTTTGAGCTAACCAAGTAAAATTTTCTACCTTAGGCCAACAAGCATTATCCTAACAAAGAGATGAAGGTCGTTTTACTAAATTTGAAGAGTGGGTCAATGCTGATAAATCTCTATTTAACTAAATAATCTCTATTTTCATAAGCCACACAAACCAATTCATCCTCCTTCGGAGAAAGAATATTTTATTTTTAGCCAAAATTTATCAAGTAGATCTTTCAATTTTTGTGGGATTGGATAATAAATAAAGTTTTTCCAACTAACCTTAGGTAGTGAATCTACCAAGGAAACTTGAATGTAGTGTTTTAATTAATCTTCCAAATCCTTAGAAATACATTGCCACAATTCAAGAAGATTTCTCCTTCTATCTAAGGTTTTATGACCATTCTGAGAGTCTACCCAAAAGAGTTGTCTCTTTCTTATGAATCACCTAGGATAGATGTAGTATAATTACTTCTCTATAATTTATAATAAAGTTCCATATTAGTTTAATTTTTTTGGATTTAATTATGTAAGTATTTGTTCATCAATATTTTAGATCATACCGACCCATAATTAGGATGAAGATAGTCAAAGAAGAAAAATAATGAAGAATAACATACCTATTAGCTAAATAGATAGTGAGAGAGAGGATGACACAAGAACCAAGAAACTGGAAGAGAAGAGAAAAAAAATCAACCACTTTTTTAGGTTAGAAAAATATTAGAAATGAAAATAAAAAAATAGAACCAAAAAGAACCTAACATGTATAATGCAAGAGAGTCCTAGAATAAAAGGGACATGCAATTTTAAAGAGTGTGTGAATCAACATAGGTCAAGATATGAAAATAAAGGACCTAAGAAAAATATTTATCCATTCTTACTTATTTTTTTGTGCATACATATACATATATATACAATTTTATAGATATGCATGTATGTTTGTGTGTGCTAAATATAAAAACACACACATATACATACATGTGTATCTATAAAATTGTATATATGTATATATATGTACAAAAATAAATGAAGGATGATTTCTTTAAAAAATAAAAAATAGATGCAAGGTAAATTTTGAGATTTGAAAACCAAATGGCTAAATGATTCTTATCTGAATTCAAGGTGAAAGGTTGAAAAAGAAGATTTTTAATTTGTAGGGGTTTGTTTTTGGACTAGATAATGATAAAATATTGTGTTTTGACTCTTAAATGTCTTAGCTTCCTCAAAGTCTTACTATATAAAAAGGGGAGTATCATATGCAAAAAGTGCATGGATTATTAAACCTAAAATTTTGGGAATTGAAATGACTTTCTAATTTTTCTATGAATTATCTACAAAATGAACATATTAAGTGCCTATGCCATTAGGATAAACAAGAAGGGAAAAATTGAATCCCTTTATCTTATTTGTTGGGTAGATTTAAACAAGTCATTTGGGATACAATTTAGTAGAATATAAAATCTCACCTTCGAAATGCAAGAGAAAACACATTTACACCAATCTTTAGAAAACTATTTTTTCACAAAGCTTGCATTAGAAATTCCCAACATACCTTATCATATGTTTTCAACACATCCAACTTTACTACCTTTATAGACTTTTTTCTCTTACTAGAATATAATACTTGACGTGCCATTAGAACCCCTTCAAATAATTCTCTCCCTATAAAAAAATCCCCCATTTGAAATAAGAAGTGAAATTTAAATACATCTCAATTTAGTTGTAACTAATTTTAAAAATATCTTTTAAATTCTATTACAAAAGAAGATTGGTCTAAATTATAAAAATAATGTTGGGTTTAGGTTTTAGGAATTAATGCTATGAAGATATAATTCATATTTTGAGGATATTTTTATTTGTTGAGGCTCTTTCACAACTATCCATACATCTCTTTGAATAAATTCTTGGGATTTATAGAAAATAAAATTGAAAAAGACCACCCCTTTGAATCTTATCCAATGTAAATCCAGAGAGAAACATTTTATTTTTCTCTTATTGTACTCATCTTGAAATGTGATATGGATTTATCTTGACTTTAAGCTAGTTTTTTTAAAACTTCTTCAAAGAAGGAAATTGATTCCCTTTTATATCATTTTGATATATTAGTTCATAAACCCTTGTTAATTTTATGTATGAGATATAATTTACTTATGTTATTGTCTTGGTATCTAGGCATGAAATAATTTTGTCTTTGTATCTCCCTCTTTCAACCAAATATTTGGATTCCTTCCTCTAATAGACTTATTCATATAAGAGATTTTCTTGTATTTCTTCTTTTAGTTTGTTCTCCTCAAGTTTGAAGGAAAATTTAGAAGGAACTCCACCTCAAAAAATATTCTAAAAAATTGGATAATGGTTATAGCTAGAGAAAAGGATAATAGAATTGGAACAATACCTAGTGCCAGACTACTAAGTTGAGGACACTAGAAATATATCAAGTCTTTCTGCAATGTGGTGGAAATACTACTTCTTGTTTGATCAAGTAAATTTACTATTGTTTCTTAGGAAGTCAAATAGGCAATTTAAATTGATGAAACCTTTATAAAAGCTCTAAAATTTTGGGAGAAGGAACAATTCCTCGAGTTTTTTCATCTTGATTAGCTAAGGCATTAAAGTCTCCCCAAAAATTACCAATTCCTCTTAAGGATATTTAGGTTTGACCTTCATTGGTTCCACAAGTAATTTTTTTTAATGGTATTAGTGTGCCTATAAGTATTAAAAGGTAAAAAAAAACAAGATTTCAAATTAAGTTATAGCTATTAACCAACATCCACTATATATTTGAAGAGATATTTCTACTTTTAACTATATTTTTATCCCATAAAATTTTGAAGCTTGTAAAGAGATATTTTCTACTTTAAGTCTATTTTTATCACATAAGATTGTGATGCCTCTAAAGCACCTTTTTATCTATTTAGAATATAGAGGCTTGAATTTCTAAGGGTAAGAGTAACCATTTTTGAATCCTCATTGACCAAGTTACTATGTGAGATTTTCTCAAGATTTTTTATTTTTTGATTTACATAAACTACTAACCTTACCATATTTATGATAGGATGAGCATAAAGGATCAAGGCCTTCTAGAAAGATTGGTTGCTTCCTCAAATTCTTAGCACAAGAATTGAAGTGGAAAAATGAAGGGGGTCTTTAGAGACATCTATTAGCACACAAATTCTTACATGCTCATTTGGGTCATTGAAAGCTTTGAGAATTAAAAACACCCACAATTTATAATATATCTAAATACCAATATTGTTATGGGAGGTGTTGAAACTGGATACAAATTGGGGTAAACTATATGTGTGCTATGAGGGGATCAAAGTTTGGTTGTTGGGTTTGAGTATATAATCCTACTTCGTTTAGGAACCAAGATCAGCTTTCAAGACTGTCTTTGTCTTATTTTTTAATGAGTTGAACTATTAAAAATTATTAATGAGTTGAAGTATTAAATATTATTTTGCAGAAAGAAAGATCTCTTGAAAATGACTAGTTTTTCAACACCAACTCATGAAATATTGATTTGATTAGAGAGGTATTTGAAAAGTACCAACTAAATAATTTTCCTTCATATCTAAAACATGAGTTCTGATGGTGGCCTATGGTAGTTCAATTAATGATCATGTATTAGGGATGCTCCTTTAAGATGTTCTCACAAATTTCTTTGAACCTAGTTGCCAATCCATTTGAGGGTAAAACCCTTCAATATAGTCCCTCCTTTTCCATTTTATATTTCCTTCTCTTATTCTTACATTTGATTGTTAGGAATATTATATCATTAGATGTCTTAATTATGGTTTGTTAGTTTGTTTAGATTTATTAAAAGTTTATTTATTTTGATGAATATTTATTATGTTTTGATTGAATTCATAATTACTTGTGGCTATCTGTTTATAAAAAATGTTATTGAACAAAAATGAAAAATAAAATCACACATAATTTTGTGTATGATCTTTATTACGATTCTATAAACTCTCCTAAAATATCTGATATGGTATCAAAGTAGCATTCGCTACGGGATCGTTTAGGCATCTTTTTAATAATTTTGGATCCACTTATTCAAAAACTAGACAAAACACCAGCAACAACTAAATTTGGGCCTTTAATATTTCTGTAGTCTCAACTTCCAAATTGTTCATATCCTGAACCCCCTCTTTAAAATATGAACCATCTAGGTAGTAGGAGGCACTTTCCTCTTAAGGTTAGCATGGATCCTTTTCGATATACCTTGGTCCTCATTCTTGCTTTTATCCTTGTCCTCTTCCAGGTCAACAACCAGCCTTGTGAGGTAGAGATGTGTTGGTCTCCCTGTTGATAATATTAATTTGGAGGAAAGGCGTGGTATGGGAAAGTTATAGAGCATGTATGCAGAGTCAAGAGATTTGGGTTGTGAGTAATGATCCACGGCCTATTCAAAGTCCTCATCCACACAGGCCTTAACCTTTTTCACCTTGCTGAGTTATTCTTGAAAAATTGATGTTTTGTTGTATGTTGGCAAACATGTCTTTGGTCTGCAATGTGAGGATTGTGGTTCATTGTATTAGATGAATTCTGTATTATGCCTCTTTATGCCCAGTGTATCCACTTTCAGTGTATTCTAGACATTTTTACCAGTGCTCATATCTGATGTCATCTACAACATTGCCTAACTGCACACATTGTTTGTTCACTTCTTGTACTGACATTCATGGTTGGCACAAAAATAATCACTACACATCCACGTTTCACCTGTAGGCTACTTCCTGCAAGATGTGTTATTTTAATCAATAGTGTAGATTCAAAATTGAATCCCCTGTTTCCCACAGCCAGCTGATAAACTCAAATAGAAAACAAATGAAACAAGACAATTACATACAGCTGCAATTGAATATCAATTAACATTAAAAAACTATATTAACCATACCAAGAATTCATAAAAAAATAGAGTGCTCTGTTTTTATCAAAAATATAATAATGTGTTCTGTTTTGAAAAACATAACTGTTCTCTTATTACAGCAGCAGAAAATGAAAATACAAAGTAGATAATATAAAGAGTCTGATACAAGGAAGAAAAAAACAAAGCATCACCTAAACTTAGCATGAAAAACATGCTTAAACTGCAGAAAGTAGAAAAAACAAGGCTTTAAAAGAAATCTACTTTAAAACAAAACAACGAGCTAAGAATAGCCACGCTGGAAAAAACAAGGATCTTCTTCAAATCAATTCTCTTCTAAATAAGGGTCTGCCAAGTCAACATCAATTATCTTCATACTCCCCCTTGATGCTGAGAGGGCTCACGATCTGATCACAAAGTAACAGAAACTGATCTCTTGCAACTACTTTGGTGAAGATGTCTGCTAACTGATCATGAGTGCTGATGTGTTTCAATTCAACTTCCTTCTTTTGTACTAAATCACGGATGAAGTGATACTTCAAATCAAAATGCTTTGTTCTACTGTGATGAACCGGATTCTTTGCTAACTTGATGGCACTTACATTGTCACAATAAACCACTGTAGGCTGAATTTGCTTCTCTCCAATTTCTTCTAAAACTTTTCTAAGCCAAAGAGCTTGTGTACCTACTGAGGTAACTGCAACATACTCTACTTCTGTGGATGAGAAAGCAACCATGCTTTGTTTTTTGGAACTCCAAGTAATCAAACCAGTACCAAAGAAGAAATAATTTCCAGATGTAGACTTATGATCATCCATACTACCTCCCCAATTTGAATCACTAAAGCCAACAAGATTGAATCTTTTAGAAGAGTAGTAATGAATACCATAATTTAGAGTACCTTTCACATACCTCAAAATTCTCTTAGCTGCCTTCATGTGTATTTCTGATGGATTTGTCATATACCTTGAAACAAGTGAAACTGAATATGCTATATCAGGCCTTGTGTGGGTTAGAAACATCAAACTCCCAATAATACTTCTGTAAGCAGTCTCATCAACTAATTCAGCACCATCATTCCTACTCAACACAACTCCATGAGCACTTGGAGTGGAGTATGGTTTACAATCAACCATGTCAAACTTCTTCAACATATCTTTTGCATATTTGGTTTGGCAAATGAAAATTTCATTTTTACATTGATAAACCTCCATTCCTAAAAAATATTTCATGAGACCAAGATCTTTCATTTCAAATTCTTTCATCATAGCAATTTTGAACTCATCTTTCATCTTAGAACTGCTACCCATATACAACAAATCATCAACATACAAACTTATAATAAGAATATCATTACCTTCTTGTTTGTAGTAAAGGGTAGGTTCACTCTTACTTCTCTTGAAGCCATTCTCCTGAAAGTATCCATCAATTCTTGCATACCATGCCCTTGGTGCTTGCTTGAGGCCATACAAAGCCTTCTTCAATTTGTAGACATGATTCTCTTTTCCTTCCACTTGAAAACCTTGTGGCTGTTCCACATATACTTCCTCTTCTAAGTACCCATTCAAGAAGGCACTTTTCACATCCATATGATGTATACTCCAATTCTTTTGAGATGCTAATGAAATCAGCATTCTAATGGTCTCTTGTCTTGCAACTGGTGCAAACGTCTCTTCATAGTCAATCCCATACTTCTGTGTGAAGCCTTTAGCAACTAATCTTGCCTTATGCCTTTCAACACTTCCATCACTGTTATGCTTAGTCTTGTAGATCCATTTGGTGCCAATCTTCTTCTTGTCATGTGGAAGCTCTATAAGCTCCCAAGTATCATTCCTATGAATGGAATCCATCTCTTCTTGCATTGCTTGCATCCAAACCTCATTAGTACATGCTTCTTCAAAACATGATGGTTCAAAATCAGCCTTGGTAGATAAAGCAAAATTAACTGTCTCACCTATTGGATTTTCTTCATGTGCTTGATTGGCACTCCTTTGATAAATATCACTCAAACTTTTTACCTTCCTTCTAGAACTTGGAGTTGAAGTTGGACTTGAAGAATTAGATGAGGGGCTGCTTGGTGGATTTATAGCACTTGGAACAGCAACATTAGTGGGCTGCTCATGATCAATATCATCATTCAAAACAGATTTTGACTTCTCCATATGGCCTTTTTGATGACCATAAACTCCCCCTTCATCAAAAATCACATCTCTTGAAACAATAAGATTATTAGTGAGAGGATTATATAACCTGTAAGCTTTTCTTTCCTCACTATATCCAACAAAAATACATGACTCACTTTTTGCATCTAACTTTTGTCTATTCTGATCAGGGATATGAACATAAGCTAAACAACCAAAAACTCTGAAATGATAAACATTAGGCCTTTTCTCATACCATGCTTCATAAGGAGTCATCTTCTCAAGTGCACTGGTGGGACTTCGATTGAGAATGTACACTGCTGTAGCAACTGCATCTCCCCAATAAGAGTTACTCAATCCCTTGGTTTGCAACATGCTCCTTGCCATTTCTACCACAGTGCACTTTTTCCTTTCAGCTACCCCATTCTGTTGAGGTGTGTATGGAGTGGTGAGTTGCCTCCTGATGCCATTCATATCACAATAATTTTGAAAGGCTCTTGAACAAAATTCTCCACCACGATCAATCCTTAAACATTTGATTTTGCACCCTTTCTCATTTTCCACAAGTGCTTTAAACCTCTTGAATGTATCAAGGGCTTCATCCTTAGCCTTCAAAAAATACACCCAACATTTTCGTGAGTAATCATCAATAAAAGTGATGAAATATGATGACTTACCCAAACTCTTTGTTTGCATCGGTCCATAGATATCTGAATGAACAAGTTGAAGGGGATAATGGGCCCTCCATGCAGTGCCTTTTGGAAACCTTTCCCTTGCATGCTTTCCTTTAGCACATCCTTCACAAACCTCCTTGTGCTCTTCAACCTTGGGCAAACCAGAAACTAACGCTTGTGAGGTCAAAAGCTTCAAACTGTGAAAGTTTAAATGGCCATACCTTAGATGCCATAGCCAACTTGTATCCTCAAATGCCATATTGGCAAGGCTGCTGTTATGTTCACCAAATCTCAATGGGAACATCCTATTTTTCATCATAGGAACAACTGTGACTACTCTGTTTCCCTGACTCTTATCAAAAATTGTACATTTCTTATTTTCAAAGACAACTCTATAGTTCTTCTCACATAATTGTCCAACACTTAACAAATTATGTTTTAACTCAGGAGTGTAATAAATATCTTTAACACTCTTCATACCTTCTTTTGTGTGGACCTCCATAGCACCTTTTGCAGCAACCACCAATGATTTATCATCACCGAGCTGAATCTTTGACTTGAAACTTTCATCCTTTGTTGAAAACAACTTCCCATTTCCTGACATATGGTTAGAGCATCCAGAATCTAGGTACCAAACATTTTTACTAGTATTTTCACTTTTAGAATAAGATAAGAATAAATTATCTAGAGGATTTTCATAACTTTCTTGTGCATAATTAACATTTTTACCTTCTTTTAATCTACATTCTCTTTCAAAATGTCCATACCTATTACAATGGTAACATTGAACATTCCTTTTATCAAATCTTCCTCTACCTCTGCCTCTTGAACCACCTCTTACTCTTGAAAAACCTCTGCCTCTTGAACCACCTCTTCCTCTTGAACATTCTGATTTTGACCTTTACCTTGGCTTTGATTGCTTTTGCTACTACTGCTGCCATCATCATTCTTTGTGATTTGTACTTTGGAGGAAAAGGATTTCTCAACACTTTCTCCAAAATAATCTTTTAGTCTTTCTTCATGTGAGATCAAAGATCCAACGAGGTGATCGAATTGAAGGGTTGTCAAATCCTTACTTTCTTCCATTATTATGGCGACGTGATTCCATCTTGGTGTGAGAGATCTCAACACCTTTTTTATCAGAACCTCAATGTTCACAGTTTCTCCAAGTGTAGCCATCTTATTGACCACATCTTTTACTCTGACACAATACTCACTCACACTTTCTCCTTCTTGCATCTTTAAATTCTCAAATTCTCTCTTCAATGTCTGTAACTTAACAACTTGGACTTGATCACTGCCTTGGTAAGCTTCTTTTAGAGTCTTCCAGGCACCCTCAGCTATCTTTGCACCTACAATTCTTGGAAATAGACTCTTGTCTAGAGCTATTTGAATATGAAACAATGCTTGAAAATTCTTCTTCTTAGCCTCCTTCCTGGTTGTTCTTTCATTGACTGGGAGGGCATTCCAATCAGCTGGCTCCTGGTAACCTGATTCAACAATCTCCCACAAATCTTTTCCTATTAAAAATGTCATCATTTTTATACACCAATAATCATACTTATTTCCATCAAATTTTGGAATGGGCAAGCTGTTAGAATTCGACATGATAATCTTTGGCGAAATTTGAACAACTAGATCTTAAACCCAAAACAAAATACCTACTCTGATACCAAATGTAGATTCAAAATTGAATCCCCTGTTTCCCACAGCCAGCTGATAAACTCAAATAGAAAACAAATGAAACAAGACAATTACATACGGCTGCAATTGAATATCAATTAACATTAAAAAACTATATTAACCATACCAAGAATTCATAAAAAAATAGAGTTCTCTATTTTTATCAGAAATATAATAGTGTGTTATGTTTTGAAAAACATAACTATTCTCTTATTACAGCAGCAGAAAATGAAAATACAAAGTAGATAATATAAAGAGTCTGATACAAGGAAGGAAAAAAAAAAAAGCATCACCTAAACTTAGCATGAACAACATGCTTAAACTGTAGAAAGTAGAAAAAACAAGGCTTTAAAAGAAATCTACTTTAAAACAAAACAACAAGCTAAGAATAGCCACACTGGAAAAAACAAGGATCTTCTTCAAATCAATTATCTTCTAAATAAGGGTCCGCCAAGTCAGCATCAATTATCTTCAAATAGTGCATTGTGAAAAGGTTGAAAGGATGCTTGTTGAGCTCTATGCTTCGTGCAAATAGAAGAAACAATAGGAGCGTACCGAAAAAATTTCACATCTATAAGTGATGTGAATCCTGCGAACAAGATAAAGGAGGACAAACGAATATAAAGGAGAAGACCCATCTTAATTGCTTGTGGACTGTGCATTCATGTTGGAGTAGATGATACACCTACGCATAGCTAGAGTTCTTGCCTTTGACTACGAGGTCTGCAACTAAAAAGACATCAACAAGATCCTTACCGCCAAGGCATCCCACATCTCCTTCAAGGACAACGCTGGTTGTTTCTTTGGTCACATAGTTTCCAAGAAGTACATTTACACAATTGATGATGATTGTTTTGTTGCCAAGGATCCATCAGGAAGTGTTGAGCATGAAGTCTAACCGTTGTCTTTTCGTCTTTCTTTTCTCATGAATTTTCATTTGTTCTAAAGAGAACATTATATATTCTTTTGCTTTGGTGATAGACGAAGATATTGTAATCTTATTGTTGCAAATAATAAGAGCTAATTGCCATGTTTTTCCCATGGATATAGCTATTACGGTGAACCATGTAAATTGGTGTTGTTTGTTTGTTTATTCTCTATGTGTCCTTTTGCTTATACCTAAATTATGTTTTTGTTTTAATTTTCTCTTCAAAATTAACAATTGGTATCAAAGTATAGGAAAGTTGTGGAGATTGAGTAGAAATGGAGGAGACCAAAATTGAAAAGTTCTCCAGTCAAAATTTCAGAATATAGAAGCTTCAAGCTTGCATAGGGACCTCTCAATTGCATTAGAGGGAAAGATGAAGAAGCTCGAGAAAATGTCTGATGACAATTGGAATATATTGGACCAAAAGGCGGCTGCAACAATCATTCTTTCCTTATCCAGAAATTTCCTATTTAATGTTGCAATGGAGAAGACAACAAAAGAAATTTGGGATTGGTTGTATGACATTCTGAGAGGGCTTCCGCAACCAATAGATTTTTCTTGAAGAAGAATCTCTTTAATTTGAACATAAAAGAAGGAAATGGTATATCCAACCATTTAAATGAGTTTAATATTGTGATCAATCAACTAGCTTTTGTGGATATTAATTATGAAGATAACATGAGAGCTATGTTACTTTTGTGCTCTCCTCCTGATAGTTGGGACGAAGTGGTGATGACAATCAACAATTTGATATCTATAAGAAGAGGATCTGATGACAAGGAAAAGGAAAAAGAATCAATGTTGAAATTTGATGATGTTGCAACTCTTCTCAATGAAGATATGAGAAGAGCTCAAAATAAAGCACCCAAAGAGGCTTTGTTCTTCGGCAATAGAGGAAGATCCCAAGAACGGGGCAGACATAATCATAGAGGGAGGTCAAAATCCAAAGGTAGAGATACTGGTTGCTGGTATTGTGGCAAGCAAGGCCACATCAAAAAGAATTGTTGGTCCTTTAAGAAGGTTGAAAATTAGGCAAAAGACGATGAAGCAAAATGTTGTATGTGAAGAGGATGTCGGTGTTCTTATTTTAACTTCAGAAGAAACAAAAAAAAATGTTTGGGTGCTTTATTCAAGAGCATCATTTCATGCCACTCGTTGTAAGGAGTATTTCAAAAACCTACAAAGTGGTGATTTCGATAAGGTTCTTCTTGAAAATAATAAATCTTGTGATGCTATTGAAAAAGGGGATATTTTGTTAAAGTTAACAAGTGGAAATAATTGGCTACTATGGGATGTTAGATATATCCCTCAGCTCAAATGGAGTTTGATTTCAATTGGACAATTGGCTTCTCAAGGATGTGAAGTCACATGTGAATCCAATAGATGGAAAGCAACAAAAGGGGCCTTGGTAATTACTTGGGGCGGTAAATTAGGCACCTTGTATATAGTAGAGAGTCATGCTGAAGTGGGAGTTGTTCATTCCACACCGAATCTTTCAAATCTGAGACCTTGGCTGCAAGGATAAGGACTTTGGAGCAATCTGAGCATGAAAAGATTTGTACCAATGAGCTAGAGCAAGTTTTCATTGAGGCTTCATGTGAGATGGATGGATTAGATGATGTAGTTGATTCAGTCATTGAGGAATTCCTTAACATGTTGGAATCTGATGTGTCAATGGAAGAAGCTAGCCCAGAGGATCAAGATTTGGCTTTTTCCCTTCAAATGTTTGTGCAAGATAGTGCAAAAGCTTCTACAAGAAATAGAAATTAGAGGTGTCCCCAACAACAAGAAGAAAAATAACATCGATAAGAAAAATATTAGTGTGTTTGATCATTTGCATACCAGAGCTGTTGTAACGAAAGAGGCAGTGGACCTGGAAAAGCAACACAAAACCCCTGATACAATCATTGTGATCACATAGCCAAAGAATTATGGGAAATTATCTATAGTTGCAAATGAAGAAGATGATTACATGGCAGCTCCAGTGGAGAGTGTGGCTTATGCCATGCTAGATAATAACAATGATGACAAAATTTGTGAGCAAAGTGTGGATTTAAGTAGTGGTGTTGAGAGTAGAGTGTTTGTTGGCCAAGCTGCATTTAAGGGTTCCAGAATGGCAAGGTCACCTCAGTCGATGTTGACTAGGTTGGAGGAAATGAGAAAGGAAGATCTCACACTCTTTAACATGGCGGATGAGCAAGTTGTGTAGCTCAATATTGTGAGACTCAAACACAGGCGGGGGAACAATTATGAAGTAGGAAATAGAAACTTGAGTGCCCTACATCCCCTTCATAAGCTATTGGGTATCTGCTATGGCCACCAGATGGTGCAGAATCTGCATATGATGGGGGGTTAGGTAAAGCCCACAAAGAGGCATGAGTATGGGAGAATGGAGATACGTGTTGAGAAGGGGAGAAGTTTGTGTGGGGAGTTTGTGGAAGAGAGGCAAGATGTGTGGATGAACCATGGAGACGAGGTAGTTAGGTTACCCAAAGGGTTTTCTATTATGGAAACAAGTCTGTAGAATGTTGTGGCCGCTATAGAAAATCCAGATACTCTATGGTCTTCAATACCATCTCGAGGTGACCCATTTAGTAAATGGGATGGAGATGCTACAATATTTCCTTATCAATGTTTGTGGCATTGAGGCTGATTGGAAACTATAGGATGAGTCTTAGAATGATAATACAATCAAAGAAAATAAGGAAAAAGAGAAAGGAGTTACTAAGTTTTGGCTGACAGCAATGAAGACAAATGAAGTTCTTGCAGTGTAGATAACTAACTGAGATGAAGGTGCTATGAAGTATTTAAGGGATATCAAGTGGTGTAGAATCGAAGATCCAAAAAGGTTTATTGGGAAAAATATGAATGAGGTTGTAATACAAGACAATGCACAAAGAGTTTTCAAATCTAAATTGAGCATACTTGGAAGAGATCTCAATGAAAGGAAGGAGGAACAAATTAAAATCAAGCTTCCTGATGAGGATGTTGTTGATCTGGTAAGGGACTATACTTCAAAGCGGATAGAGGGGAATATTTCATGGGCTCTTGAAATTCTGAAGTCTAAGGGGCTAGAACATATTACAAAATCAATGAGGTTTTGGAAGGCTGTACCTAGAATTTGAGAATGATGCAGAAGAGGTAGATTCTTTTGAGTTGAAACAGTTCTTGCCAGAGGTAATGCAAGGGAAGCATGCAATGGACTAGACAGTTGGTCTAATAATTAAGTAACAATGAGCTTGGAAAAGCAGGGGGAGAGCTCTGTATGTTGTAGTGCAGTTTGGACTTCAAGTGGGAGATTGTTGAGTGTGCAGTCCAACCACTTCCTTTTCGTCTTTGTCTTCTCATGACTCTTCATTTGCCTTGAAGAGAACATTATATATTATTTTTCTTTGGTGATAGAAGAAGATATTGTAATCTTATTGCTGCAAATAAGAGTTATTTTCCCTACTTTTTTCGTGGATGTAGCCATTATAGTGAGCCACATAAATTATTGGTGTGTGTGTGTTTATTCTCTATGTGCTTTTTTCTCAAACTTGAATTGTATTTATATTTTCATTTTCTCTTTTAAAATTAATAGGAAGGACATAAATGTGCTAGAATAGTATGTAAAGAATTTATTATGCCCATCAATGCCATATTTCTTCAATACACTGTATGAACCTTACAAGAAGGAAGGTGCATGGCTTCATGTGCTCGCCAATGTTCTCATCATATGTGTTAGTGCTCTATTTGCAGTCATGGGAACTGATTATCACTCTGCATTTCCATCTAATTTTTTTTATCATTTCAAGGTTGTCTAACAGACTTGGATGCCCTACTATACCATTCACAAGATTATGGTAGGATATGTTGAAAATCAAGATTAGATAATTTTATGCATCCAAATAAACAAATAGTAATAAATCATAGATGAAAATAGATTACAATATGAATGCAAACCATAATTCAAGAATTGCATGGAGAAATCCTTGTCTAGGAAAAAACTCTACATCCAAAGAGATGCAAGACTTGTATTAATCCTTCAAATGAGTTACATCAATACAACTTCTCTCTCTAAATCGATGCAACACTTCATTGCTTCAACAACTTGTAAATTAATTTGTTTTTCTTCAACTCAAGCACTAAATGTATAGGCATGACAGAAACCACGAATCATGAATGGTTTCTAAAACCATTTAGGCGTAAATCACAAAAATAAGAAATTTTCTCTTCCAACTTGTGATTTTATTTTCATTTTAGTAATGTGGTCATGCAAATTAAAAATTTGTCCTTATCTTCTCCAAGCTCACATTTAACTTCCCCTTTTCATGCTATTTCTAATTTGACAACTAAAAAATAATTTACAAGATCTAATAGTTGCATTTAGCAACTTTAATGACAACTAAAAGATAATTATAGATTGCCAGTTAATAATTAAATACAAATATATTCAAAGAAAGGTTGATACATTACTCAACATTCTCCTACTTGTCAAAAACCTTGCAAAAAAACATAAAATGAAATTGAATAAATCAAGCTTTAGAAGTAAGGCCCATGGCCTCTATGCACCAACTAAATTTTTTTATTCTTACTGGTTTAGTAAGAGAATCTACAACATTCTCTAAAGTATCTACTTTTAGTAAGATGACTCTACCACCCTCAACCATTTCTTGAACTAAATGGTACTAAACATCTATGTGCTTCGTGTGGGCATGATACATTGGGTTTTCAGCCAAACAAATGGTACTTTGACTATCACATCTATTTTTTACTTGTTTACACTAAAATCCAATACTTAAACACAATATCTCTAACCATACTGCCTCCTTACAAGCATCTATCATGACCATGCACTATGCTTCTATAGTGGGCAATGCAATTGTAGGTTGTCTTTTGCTCATCCAAGTAAATGCGCATCCAAATAAAGTAAAGACATGGCCACTTGTGGACCTTCTGCAATCTAGATCACCAACAAAATCTAAATCAACAAAGTCATGCAATTCAATAGCTAGGTACTCATATCATAAGATCCATGATAACAAATGCAATGATTAGAAATCTCACACAAATAACTGAAAACCATTTTCACATAAGTCTAATGCTATTCACAAGGAATTTCCATAAATCTACAGAGAATTCCCACTACTTGGGCAATATCATGTATTGTAGGCTTCCTACAACACTAGCATATGGAACTTTATACATCTCTTCAAGTTCATCATCTATTTTAGATGCTGTTCTAGAGATAGCCTAGTGTCAAGTGAAAAAGGAAGTCTAACTAGTTTACAATCATTATGGTGAGGGTCCATGTTAGGAATATTATCATTAGGTGTCTTAGTTATGATTTGTTAGTTTGATTATTTTCATGAGTATTTTTTATGTTTTGTGTTATACCCATTATTATTTGTGATTGTCTCTATAAGATAATGGTTATAGGAGGTTCCCTATAATATAGGATGTGAAAATCTTATAAATATGTAATGTATGTTATTGAAAAAATATTGAGAGTAAAATCACATTATTTTATGTATAATATTTGTGTACAATTTTATACTCTCATCAGATCTCTAATATACATTTCCTCCTATTATTTTCACAATTATTCCTAAAAAGACTTTGGCCCACTATTATTCCCTTATTTTTAGGGAGTCTTTTTCAATCACAAGTCATGCACCTCCTTTTAACCTAGGTATTGACACAACATTTCATTTCCTCTTATTTGAGCCTTTGAATATTCTTAAGGTTTCTAATTTGAAAAGACATTGGGTCATTATTATTTCATTATATTTAGCTAGTCCCTTTTAGTCACTATTCATACACCTTCTTTAAACTACTTGTACTAACACACTATGGTGTTCAAAAGGATTTTTTTAAAATTTATAGAGACCTATATTCTTGTCTTCTACAATATCTACCCATGATCATTTTCTAATGTGTTCCATTGTGAAAGATAATCACAATTATTAAGGAATTTAAATATAAGCACAATTAGGAAAAAATATCCATAGTGCCTAATAAATTTTGTTAATGAGGTGTGCATCTATCACAAACAAATTAGGAGATTACTTTTTGGATGGGAAAAGTATATTACATTTTAAAAGCAATTGTTTAGATTAGTTGAAGTTGTGATTAACAAATAATCATGTGTACCATCATTATTTTTTAAAAATTTGATGTATGAAACTTAAAAATATTTATAATACTTAATAGATAAATATCAAATTATGGATAATTTATAATACCCTTATAGTTTTATTATTTTTGTAAAATTTCAAGGCATATGTCTCAATAATATTTTTGTTAATTATAAGCACATGTATTACTGCTATTTCCATTTCAATTTTTACAAATAATAAGATATTTTCTATGTGCATTCAATCCAAAATAAATGTTTAAAAGATAAACATATTTATTTGAAACCAATACTTAGATTGACTTCAAAATGATGAAAATTAGATTAGAGCTTTCCCTATATTTATAAGGAATGTTTTGAAGATCTCTAGGATAGAAAAAAGAAAAAGGTATATCAACATAAAATTATCTATGAGAATGTCTAACATGTAAAATAATATTTACATAATGAATATAATAAAAATAAAATCATAAAAAATATCAATATTTCATGCCTGGATTGATGTATAAGAAAATCATACCTCAATCACAAACTCACAACCATGTACAATGCAACTCAAAAATTGTTTACAACAACAACACAAATCTATAACAAGTATTCCTTCTTTGTTCATTCAAATCTCCTGAAAAGTTCATGGATTACAAAATATATCTAGAATTAAATTGTGTGCAGTCATATGGGCTGATGTAAATTATTACAAATATAATATGAGACTAAAATATAATAGGAAAAATCAAAATACAAATGGTCTCCCACAATCTAGCTTCTTTCCCAAGCTTCTAGCTCCTTCAACCTACAAACTTTCATAGGACACCTTTGTTGCAATAAACAATTATATCACTAATCCTCTTGCT